>JAPHDB010000154.1:0-53895 GCA_030772735.1 Fusarium sp. MBC 181 | reverse complement strand
ATTATATATTATATGATATATATTTACCTTCACTTCTCACTTCCAGCTTGTCTCGTGATAAACAATGTATTGTGATTAACGTCAGGTGTGTCCTTGCTTTTGTCTCAGATATATTAAATGTCAAAATGATCTTCCTGACCCCGCGTTACGTTATCCTTCCTTTTCTCTTTACTTGGGAATTGCTTGAGCCAACCTGGTCTGCCAAGTCTCTTCTCAGATCGCTACACACCTGAAAAGATTTCAAGTCTGTCTGTCGCACAAATGGACGAAATAAGCTACGCAGGGAGTTACACCGATTCTTCCAACTCTATCAACTGATTACCACTGTGTGAGAAATCTCTTCACTTGGTTGCATAAGTTTTCTTCTTTTGCAGTTCTTGGTGCGTTCTCTCGATGGGTACATGGGGACGACAATAGGCTCTGAGGTTCCCACGAGTGCCCTGTACTGGGTCTTGTGTAGGTGGTGAACTAATGCAGGTCGGTCTTGTTTCAAGAAAGGGGCGAGCTAGCAGTGGACCTTGCTTTGTGCGTTCTCACAAACTGTGTGGGCATTTGTTTCTTCGGGGAAGATATCCGGCGACGGAAGTGAATAAGCAAGTTTCCGGACATTGTTAAGACATTGATAACTTTGAGTTACCTGTGGAAGATAATAATAACTCAGCTGTGACGAAGGTGGTTGAAAAAGAGTGTCACACAAAGCTGTCAAAAATGGCATCTGTTCCTATTTTCATTCCTCGGTAGCGGGCCGCAAGAAGCCCAAGCCCAAGTCAAGCCATGTACTTGTCTACTGTAAAGAAAAGCAGCTAGAAGAAACTTATTGCTTTTGGTTGCCACCACTGAGTCAATTGTGGTGGTAGTTTATGAGGCATAAAGTTTGGCCTTTGCCCTGCCGAGAACTGTTTTGCCTCCCAACGGCTGCCCTGTACCTGGATCCAGGGCCAATCAGACAATTGTGTGCCTTGACTAGTGTCGAGTTAGTTGTCTATGTGCCTGGCAGATCGCAGCATCACGGCACAGCACACAACGTGGCGTAAGGTGGAGATGACCCAGAAGAGCCCTGCCCTACCCTACAGACTAGACAAGACAAGACACTTTGCGCTCTTGGCATTGGACGAGTGATACGCCAATGCAGCCTTTTCTCTCTCGTCACATGCTTCGTGATACTTTACTGTTTTCGTCACCTGCTGTCGTGGACATCTTTGACTCAGAAAGTGTTATTCTGTGGAGTTTCGCCGACCAGAACTGGTGGAGACTGAGACCAAGATAGAGGGTCGCAAAAGAGGTGGAGAGAACTCTTAAAGTGTGTGCATTGGAAGCTTGTTGTTTTTGCTGGGATTTCTTACAGTGAGGTGATATATGAATCAAGTTGTTGAGCTGCAGTTGTGTTGTATTGCAGTAGCTCTACATCTTACAAGCATCATTCAAGATACCACACCCAGTAACCATTGCATCAGAATATTGAAGAAATTACGCAGAAATTTCTTGTAAAAACTTGTAAATCGCTCAAAATCAGTATCTTTACTCTTAGTGACCAACTGACAGAAGACTAAATCGAACCGATCATGCCGCGGCTCCAGGATGCCATGTGTCAAGCTCTGGAAACAACTCGGGCCGTAGCGGAGCGAGAGAAGTCTTTAAACAGTGGCGAAGAAACGTGAAAAAAGACATCAGAACCATTCTGCTGGAAGCCTGTGGATAAACTGACATGCGGATCTCCCGTTGAAGCGAAGCATGAATCGTGTGTTCCTCCACTTTGTTCGGTGGAAGAGTTGTTAGAATATGCAGAGATAAAGGTTTTCACGGCTAGTGAGTTATTATGGATATACGCTGTAAGTCTTATGCATGAAGAAGAGATTTAGCACTCGGTTTTGCAGGATCATGGCAACCTATAGAAGGTTCCAAGGTTGAGAAACTAGCAAATACTGCAAGAGGGGCAGTTGAAGTTTAGCAAACTCTACCAGCACTGTACAGTATAGTATACACATGCTAGCTATTAGAGTGAACCGTTGAAGTGCCTTGCATGGCTTTAATGCACGAAAACGCAAGACGAGTTACCACCACCACTGTACAGTACAGTATACACAACGCTATATTACAGTTGATATGATATTTACTCAACAGTACATCCATGTTGACTTACACCCCTCAGAAACCTGAACTTCCACAACTGCTCCCCCCACCACCACAACTTGAACTCCCTCCACAGCTTGAACTTCCTCCACCACAACTCGAAGTTCCTCCTCCACTGCTAGAATGACCCCCTCCATGAGAATGTGAAGCACTTTCTGCCAACGCAGCTGCCTCTGCAGCTCTAATAGTCTCTCCACTCGCACACTCGGCCGCATTGCGCGTAGAACTTCCGCACCCGCTTGCGCATATATGACGAGGCTTCTCCGATGTGGGACTGAAGTGTGAGTCGCTATAACAGCCGTCTACTCTATCCATGCCGATGTGGTGGTGACAAGGTGTAGTCTCATTGACTGCGTTGAGCTGCATAAGCGTCGTCTGGCCTGAAAAGTCTAGGTAGTTGTACTCTGGCAGTTCTATGTGGCGAGCAAAACGACGCTTGCGGGACGAGCTTGGTACATCCGGGAGGTTGACACGGCCGTTGCGCTGTTTCTCGTAGGCCTTCACTTGCTTGCGTCGTGTAAGTGTAGCCCATGGGGCAATGAAGTAGTGGCTGTAAACACCCGCTTCGAAGTAGTGACTACATGGTTGAGCACGGTGTATACCACCCAGTTTAACTCTTCTTAGTGATGGGTCTAGAAGAGTATGCAAAGGGCCTTTGTGTAGCCATGCAGTGGCCTTTTGGAACTTGAGTGAGTGAGCCATAGCTGTGGCAGCTCGGTGAAGGGTAGACATTGCTGACAGGACAGTAAGCCGGTTGCGCATCCACGAGCTTGGCGTAGCATCTGGACCGACGGCTGTTAAAGTCTTATCAGTCAATGCTGGTGCGTACATGTGACGATCTCTTGACAAGTGATGAGAAGACATAGACCAGGAGTCAAATGGGAATGCCCAGACGTGTTTGGCGAGGTTACAGTCGCCGCACTTGGTTGGATATCTCCCGTAAGCTTCTGTGCAATCCCAGGGGTACAAGTCCTGATACTTGTACAGCGTACTGCCAAAAGCACCCCAGTCATACCAGTATTCTTGATACGTGTCGATGATATCGGCCTCGTCGTGACGTCCAAAGTGGAAGCGGAGGAGGTACTCTTCAGTGAGCCCAAACGGAACATCGAACTTGGTTCGTATACCTCTGGATTTCTTGTAGCCTTCGTCTGGACACACGAAACTCATGGTGTAGAGAGGAGATGCGTCTGTGAAAGGCACAGGAGGTTCTCCGTTTACAAGAGCTCCAAATATAGTCTTGTCGATGAGCGAATTGCAAAAGGTTTGGCAATTGTTGCTTGTTGCACTCCAAGCCAGCTTGATGTTCTTGTCTAAGAGACGTTCTGCAATACTGCTGAGATATACGTTCAGCCTGGAGCCAAGAAGAGCTTTAAGCTTGCCCAAAACTGGCTCGAGTGCTGAGTTGAGGAGTTTGAGTTGGTCGGACGTAGATAAGCTGGGATCATCGAACGGTTGCTCATAAGCAGCCAAAAGACCACGGACAACAGAAAGCTCCTGATCATGAGAGAGCGTATTACCTCCACTGAAGGGTACCCCTATGACCTGTTTCATGATGGTCTTGTACCTCTTGCAATCTTTGACTTCCCTCTTGCGCTGCCAAAGAAGACGATCAGAACCACTGCCGATTGCTAGATCACGCCCTGGCATTGTCTGGAGATGAAAGTGTTGTTGGAAAACAGGCATCTCCCTCAATGAGACGAGAGCGCCGCCTTTGGTACTGTAAGGATGTGAGATAGTATACTAAAGCGAAATATGAGAATGGGCAGAATGGAATACTTACTGCGAGACACCATTCTCGATGACAAGAGGTCCAACTCTGAGTGCCATATGGACATTCCCAAAAGGATTCTTCTCCGCATGTTTCCTGAAGAACAGCGGTATATCGGTATCTCCTGCGGCCCCCTCAGCAATACTGACATTGCTCGAGGTACCCAGCTGCTGGACAGTTTTCAACGCCTTGAGACGTCGGTTGCGACCTTCGACTTCAGGCTTCGGCTCAAGCTCTTCCTCTGCCTCAAAGTCACTCTCACCAGCCTTTTCCTCGTTTGAAATAGAATTCTTGTAAAACCAGGCGCTGAGCCCTCTCGAATCGACTTTTGCTTGCTTCTCAGCCTTTTCAGTGTCTCTCTGAGATCTTGGCTTGGCTCCTACACTTTCTTGCAGTCCGTGGTACTTTGCAAGAGCGACCATGTCCCCGAGTTGGAGAAGCTTACATTTCTCCTCTGCATTCCCGGTGTCTTTATGTTTATCGGGTTCTTCAATGGGAAATAGATTCTGCGGTTCACCTGTACTGGTATCCTGTTGTAGATTGAGACACTTGCAGATCTTTCTGCTCATCTCGGGGGTAATAGCCTTTGACAGGATGCAGTGTTTGTAGGCTTTTGTATATGCCTCTTTTCCGCAATAGCGATTTCGGTAACATTCTTCGCAAATGATGCCAGGTTCAGAGTCAGTTTTGTCGTGGACAAACATGCTCCCTCGGATAACCTTTTCGCATTGCTTTTGCATGCAACGAAGTGGCTCAAAGTTGGGAGTTCCATCTTGCTCGACATTTGAGAGGGCAACTGCTTTGCGTCAGTACGTAGCCTGCATCTGTGACATAGGAGTTGAGACTTACGCTGAGGGATGGCTGGTCTCTTCCAAAACCCGAGCATCTCAGGGGGAGGACGATGCTCAATCAACTTCTCGATATCCAGAAATCCTTACCAGCTTTGTCAGTATTTCTTTCTAATTGGGGAGAGAATACATACCGGCAGCTTGAAGTAGCATCCGGGCTCGCTGCTCTACACCCTTGAGCCTCGTGACAGCTATAGCAAGTGTTAGTATCATATCAAACAAGAGGTTTAGTGCCGTACCTTTAATCTCCCGTCGCACATCGATCTTGACGCTATCACTAACTTGCTGCGCGATCCGATCCGATATACTATCTATAACAGCATCTCTAGCAGATTTGGTACCGAAAGGTCTGGTACCAGGATACCAGTCTTGCTTCTTCTTTGTCTGTTTCTCTCTCATTTCCCCTTTATATGTCAGTAAAAAAATACACAATTACCTGAACATGGTACTCACCATATCGTATGGCATGTGCTCGAGCCTCTTGGGAAACCTGATCGAGAAACGTATCGAATCCATGGATATGATCGTCATCCTCATCTTGAATCGTGACTTGGGCATATTCTGGTTGCTGCCAGACTTTGAGAGTGCGAACAATGTTCTCAAGCTCAGTCCTGACGCCATCCCAGTATAGACTCTCGAGCTCTGAGAGAAGATGATCTTTTCCAGAACCGACTTTTGTCCATGATATGTCAGGTGCAGATGTGATATGGGATGAATGTAAAGAAGATACTGCGAGAACAGGCAAGACTTTGTTCCTTAGTCGTGACATTGTGAATGAATAATGTTGATTGTGATTGAGTTAACTTGGTGGTTATGGTACAGATGGGACGCAGCTCTTATGAGCCATTTTCATCTATCTAACAAACCAGGCACCCGTTGCAACTATATCCATTCTCTTGCCGAGGCCATCACCAGAGGCCTAACTACAACAACATCGTCTGATACTCCGCCCCATCAAAGACCCTGTCTAGTGTGTTCAGCTCGCCCGGCTAGAGTCTTTGACGACCCAAAACAGCAAGATTGGCAATGGGACTTCAGTCCGGTCAAGCCTTAAATTCCGCATTTACGCAAATAACTTCCGCGTGAAGAGTCCATTTAGGCGGAGTAAAAACATGGGATTTGAATTGTTGCCTGTAGATAATTCCCTCTTTACTGGGCGAGATAGGACTTTGAGAGCAAATGTGGGCAGTGTAAACTATAAAGGTACAAACGCTATCTCACGATTCTGGTGGATCCACAAGTACCTTGGCCAAGTTATGATACAATATCATACCTAGCCAATTCTACCTCACCTGACTCTTGACCCTTCCTTATCCCCATGAGAAGCAAGCTATTCTATCCTTTATATGACCCCAGAAGCATTGGTTTCCATTCAACGGTCATTTTACATCTTGGAATATTACTCATAGTGCTCTTTTGAGAAAATAGAGGCCGCGTTGCTCTCATCTATCGTTCAATCTTATACTCGTCCCGAACCTCAGAAACATGTCTCATTTAATCGGATACAACTTAGGCGCTCTTCACCAAGCAAGCCAAGAGTTAAACAGAAAGATAGACTCATCATACTACATGTCAGCACCAACGGTCGACCAAAACCCAATAATTCCCAGCCCAAGCACCTTCGACGATCTCAACGACTTGCATCACAACGACTTACCCACTCCAGCACAATGCGCAGTCCATCTAGAACTACTCGAAGTCTTTCATGCACTACGGATTAGGGTGTTGGATTCCAAGTCATTGGACAAGGCGTTCGGCTTGGGAACGGCTACTAAGAAGATCTATCGGCGTAGGTATGTCAAGGCTCTGAAGAAGTGGGTGAATGAAGAGGTCACGTTGAGAGATCTTGAGTGGGAGAAAAGTCAGGACAAGAAGTGGACGTTTTACCTTGGTGAAGCTGTGCAGAGATTCAGGGTATGGGCCAAAGAATATGATGCTTCGCTGGCCGATGATGGCCAAGGAGAGATATTCATGACCGATCATTCATCTCTACCTCCTGTGGGTGTGTATAACATCTCCTCTCATAGCTGTCTGTCGTATGGCTGACCTTTTCTACCCTAGATATTCTCATGGTCTGGCATGCTTTCTTGCTCAATCCAGCCGACTTTCTGGAGTACTGTCAATTCTTCTCCCTGAAGCACCTCCCTAGGGTGAATTTTCCATGGAAGTTGATTGTAAGTTCTATATCAAAGTCACCAGCAACACAAAGTAGCTTGCTAACAGTCGTGCAGCATGAGGCTATCTCATCCCAGGGTCCCATCCGCGACACCTGGCAATATCACTCAAACAACTGGAAAGGTAAAGAAGGAGATGGCGTATACTGGGATGTTCTTCTCGATTCCATCATCAAGAGAGGAAGAACAACGACTTTGGACATCAAAAAGGTCTTTCGTCCCGCCATAGTCGGCAAACTCGTCGATAATGTCGAGCGCCAGCGTGTCTTTGTCGACAAGATGAATGAACATCTCTGGATCCGAAGTCCAGCTCTGCAAGGAACTATGCGGAGGGCTGTCGAGCGCTACGAGAACTATCTCGAGCTCTTCAAGCTGTACCCGGGCAAGATGCTTGTGCCGACGCTGGATATCGATCTTGTCTGGCACACTAGCCAGCTTTCGCCCGCAGCATACAAGACTTGTATGGAAGTGCGCTGTGGTCGCTTCATCAACCACGACGATAAGATCGGAAAGTCTAAACTGGCTGTTGGCAATGATGAAACCCAGACTCTTTATCGTACCCGTTTCGGGTTGGACTACTCTATTTGTCTTTGCTGGGAATGCCAGACCATCACGTCTGCTGTGGAAGACTCGGATAAAGATGGTTATCTTGTGGAATCACGAGGATCTTCCTTTTCCGAAGATCTCACCAGGCAAGTAATGGCAGACATAGGGTATTATCGTGCGGTAGAATCCGCGAGGAGGAGAAATCATGTTAAATTACCTATTCGTGATAAATACCTCCAGACAGCATAGCATAGTCACTTTCTGAAAGCAATTTGGGGTTTCGAAACTTACTGCAAGACCGTATCACACCGTTCCTTTGTTACCATCCTGTCCAGCCTCAACTAACTTCTCGTAGACCCTAGTGTGATTAACATGTACTCGACGGACAAGCAACTTCTGAAACTTTGTGGGCGCGATTTCAACCGCTGTGAGTTTCATCTCGTCGTTCTAATCGCATCAGCAGCACAACAATGGGACCGACATGACTATATAAAGGTTGCGGAAGATGCCGCATTTTTGGATTTACATCATGTGGTTTTTCACTCTTTCGGCAGGTCGTGTTGATTCCTTGTCGAGTGTGGCTTCGATGGAGGTGTTGGCGATTTCACTGCTCGTTTCAAGTTCAGGTAACGTCTTGTGTGGCAAATCCAAATTCAACATGGCTCTCGCGACATCGACCAGAGACACGATGTGTCTATTTACCTTTTGAGGTTGATCGCTGAAAAGGTATCGCCAAGCACGTGGCATAGTTCGACTGTAGCAATCGAAGCCCCTTGGATGTTGGTGGTGGACAGGGCACTCTTGGAACCGGAACAACCGGCGACTCAAAAAGGGAGTTAGGTTTTTGAATGCTACCGTATTAGTTTGTCGCCTTGAGAAGCGGGAAATAGGCCGTTGGTGGGTTTACGATGCATGTTCAACGGTCGTGGGGCACCGTTGGGCTGAAGATTGTTGTGAGACAGCACAGACAATTACTCTCAGAGAAGGCTGACTGCTATTAATGTTACTCCTCTGAAACCAACGTCTTGGGAGGTTAGGAATTGTTGGTATTGATCTGCCCAAGAATAAACAGATCAGCATCAGGGCATGTTTTTGATCTACCTCGGAGTTACAGTGCTTGGTCTAGTTCCAGATCTAATCTAATGCCCGTTACATGCAGTACATAATTGCATGCGGTATTGCCGTTGTTGATCTCGGTTATGCCCAAGCTCTGGAGACTACTGAATAGAAAGACTGGAGATGGCGTGAAATGGGACGACACTAGTGGCATTCGAAACCGTGCTTGTGCTTGAGATGGCAGCTCGCTTAGACGATTTCTCCGGATGGTCTCGACATACATCGGATGCACGCTTTGATACTTGAAGCATCATTGATTGATCAAACATCTCTACGGATTCACTTGAATGACTGCATGAATCATCCTATTGGCATAATTTGTTTCCAATGCCAAGAAATCGGGCATAATTTCGCATACCAATGAAAAGTTCAAGCGCATGGATAACAGGGATACCCTCACTTTATGCACACAATCCCTTTCCTTGTCCATCCGGGGAATAAAACGTCTCTTTGGGTAATTCATCCTGAGCTAAATGCTCACGATCCCACTTGGTTTTAACATTTCTCCGCCAATATCATCCAGTATCTCTTGTGCCCAGCCTCAAGGTGCAGCTGCTGTTCTACCTAATTTCTAAACAGAATCCGCAGCAGAACTCAGGTGAGCGAAAACGATAAAAAAGAGCCACCAACTGAAAGGGTTGCAGTACTATCACATACCCTGACCAATAATTGAAACCAAGTCACCTGCTGTGCTTGTGCTGCAGCCCAGCCCAGCCCAGCCCAGCCTAGGAACGTTCACTTTCATTCGGGATCCCATCCCAGGCACAAGAACCCCTGCAAAGGCACCCCCGTTTCACCTAGACTCGGCTTATCCATCCCCTTGTGGGCTTCCATCTCCTGAAGCGATGACATTTTGAGGCTCCTCCGTCCAAGACATGGGACGGGGAACTGCAGCGTGCCCAGAGTTTCTCTTTTCTTCTCCAGTACTGTACCAACCATTAGGTCATTGCTACCAAGGAACATCTATCTAATTCCGAGTATATGGTATAGACCAGTTAGTCTCTCCTCTCGCCTTATGCGAGCAAGGAATCCCTTGATATTCAACATGCTAATCTGATCTGTCTCTTCTCTCATCTTACTCGCTCTTCCCAAACTTTCATCTCTATCCGTGACGACTTTTCCTCTCTTCTCTTTTTGCTTCTTCTCTGCTTACGTCTATCATTAAGAAAACTTTGTTCCAATTATTTTGCAGCCCTGGTTCTGGCTGAGTCCATTCATTTACACGTCACTCTTCCTCCTCCTCATCAGCATTCAGGCTGCGAAACTTCAGCCCCCTCTCACGAAAGCCTCATCGACCAATTTCTTAACGATTACGACTTTTCTTCCTTTCCAACATGGCTATGTAGAGCTGTGGGAACATTCCACGGTAGTGACTACTTTCAGAATCATGCTCTCGCCATCAAATACGACGAATCGACGATGCGCAAAACAGAATACTATAGATAAATACACGAACTCTAGCAACAATGAGCTCTGAAGCGAGTCAGAGCGCCAATGTTGCTCGTCCCAAGTATCGCCAATCCTACGACTCGTATCATCGACATGTTCGTTCAGTTCACGGGGTGAACGATGTTTCTGAGCCTGGACCATCAGGCGCTCTCCATACGAACTCGCACCGGCACGGGTCGGGCCTGTCTGGCTCTGGTTCTGGTCCTGGTCCCAGCGTTATTAGTCCTCAACCTCAGCAGCCCGGGAATATCGCCTCCTTCTTCGATTCCGAGAGATTAGCCAGTTCAGCAGCACCGTATGATCCAAGCAATAGGAGTACACAATCTACAGGCAAGGGCATCCGATGGCCCTTTCTTGGAAGCATCAAATCGCAAGTCAGTCTACCGTTGCCTCCTTCGCCGCGAGCAGGAACTCCAGCAGAGCCTACTGAAGTCGAGCTACCATGGCGACCCGTCTTTCTCCATCGACGAATCTTGGTTCTCTACGTTGTTGCATTTTTAGTTCTCATCGCTGGAGTACAGATCGCACTTCAACTATCCGAACACAACGATGGTCTCCACGAAGCTGACGATGCGTCAAGATATTTGTGGCAATATGGTACGACTTTGGTATTCATCATTGTGGCTGCTTTCTGGAACAGAGTCGAGTTTCAGGCCTCAGCCGCCATGCCCTGGATCCGGATGCTGAACAACCAACTCGACGTCGACAAGTCTCTTTTACTGGATTACGTTTCTCTTTCTGAGCCTATGGCTATTATTAAAGCAGTCCGAAATAGGGACTGGCTTGTTGCAGCGCCGGTGAGCGCTGGAATAATATTTAAACTAATTATTATATTCTCCACGGCCTTTGTCACGCCCAGAGTTGTCACTGTTGCTCGTTACGAGACTGCTATCACAGTCGAGTCCGAGTTCTCCAACAGTGCTTCCAGGTTACAAGACACTGGATCGTTACCTTATTTCACTCTCGCTGCTTTGGCGGCCGACAACATTTCTTTTCCGAACGGGGTTACTCCCGAAACAGCATATACACCATTTTCTAGCGACATTACAGATTTAATAGGCATTACGGCGGATGTGGATGGGTTTATTGGGGTTTTGGAATGCAACGATGCCGACGTATCTTTGGATTCAATGAGGTTGGATGGAGGCTCTCTCACGTTGAACGTGACAGTGTCGGAGGCAGGATGTTCCTCAACACAAACCATTTCGAGCACGAGGCTTGCGAGTACCAAAGATGAAGACTTAACAAGAGCGTTCTTGGCATTTCAGCCAGCCAGTTGTGGTGGCTCTACGAAAGACGACGAACAGCGAGTAGCAGTCATGGCTGGTGTTCTGGATCTCGATATCAATCAACTGAAGCGGCAATCAAAAGCTTCAAATGGGCGACTCGGCAAGATCTCGTCAGTGACCGGGTTTCTCTGCAAACCAAATTACAGTATTACCACAGTTACTGTTGCCAAGAGCTTTGAGACAGTTCTTTCAATCACTCTCGACGCTGAAGCGAAGAACACCACTCTTGACCAAGTTCACCCATGGGCAGTCACCCGTGCCCTGTTCAACTCTTTAGAATCCGATGAATTGTCTGAGAAGCAGCTTCTATCTACATTCATAAACTCATCATACAATGGAAGTGCTATTCTCGAAGTCGACGAGGCTATGTCGGCTGCACTTGCGCTAGGGTTAAGAAACGGATGGGATTTTCCCAAGGCGGAATCACTAACAGATAAGGACATCCTAAGACATCTTTCCAAACGATTTTACGCGCAATCCTCGGCTCTGATCGCTCAATACGCTATGATGGAGCCATCGCCTAGCTCTTCGACCGCTGTTGCCAGCTTCATCGGACGACGGCTCATTGTACGACCTGCTCCCGCCTACTTGATAACTGGACTTTTGGTACTCTGCTTGCTTCTGAGTCTGGCCACGATACTTCTGGTCCCGAGAAGAGGGTTCCTCCCACGAGATCCTAGCACTATCGTTGGCATGGCCTCGGTAGTCGCACACAGTCACCCACTCGTTGAATCGCTCACGGGCATGGGTCCTGCACCCAACAGAGTCCTCCGATCAAGGCTCGAGGCTTCGACTTACATGAGCGGAGCTGAAGGTCACGAGAAGCTAGACAGCCCCAACTTGGGCTACTTTCACATTTTTGGGGGCAGAGTGCCTACCGCAACCGCTCAACCAAAAAAGTACGACACTTCCACTTGGAGACAGCCTAACTCAATGCACGGCCTAATCCGACTGATATACCTATTTGCCCTCGCTTGTATCATTATAGGCTTCGAGATTTCTATTCGTTCGTCACAGCGTTACAATGGGTTGAGAACGATGGATGACGATGCAGCATACTTTGCATGGACTGTCGTCCCAGCTTTTGTCCTACTTTTGGTGGCCATGTATATGCTCTCCTTAGAATGGTGGACGAGGCTCCTCTCTCCGTTCTCCCATCTCAAACATCAGGGAGACTTTGATGAGACTGTTGGGTTGAACCTGGCTAATGCTTTGAGGCATGTGGCTTTCAGACGAGCCTTCAAGATCCGGGATATCGCTGCCCTGGCTGCCATTTCTGGTGGCTTTGTGGCACTCCTCGTGGTAGTTGCGTCTGCCCCTTTATTTGATCCCAGGCCCATAGAGCTTGACAGCAGTCTTCCGCTACGTACCGACGACTTCTTCGCCAACAGTCTAGCATCTTCTGTTGACGACCTTATATGCACCGATTGTAATAACGACACCACCATGGCATCGCTGATACTCGCCGCCGATGCTCCTTATCCTCGGTTCACCTACGCCGATCTCAACATGCCGAGTATATCCTTAATCAACGAAGACAATAGTGATAATTTGATGGTCAGCGCACAACTCACAGCAATTCGGCCAAACATGTCGTGTCGACTGTACAAGTCTGACGAGATATCCACCAACCTCACCCTCGAAGTCGAGCCTAACGATGGAACGGTCAACCCGCTGCGGGTGGACCTTGCGGGCGAAGCCTGTGGTGGACTTGGACGACAAGGTAGCAGCAATGCTATCATTGGAACGATAAAGGGCTCCTCCCGGACGCAAAGCACCAAGAGCTTGAGCGGTAGCACAGTCTTCGGCGTTGGGCAAGGGAAGACAAACTCGACATCACAATGTTCCGGTTGGATATACATCTGGGGCCAGCTCAATAACCTGGGAAGCAGCGATATGTCGGTGGGCAGCATCAATGCTCTTGCTTGCAACGAGACGATCCAAGCAGTTGATGTCGATGTTGTCCTCCACGGCTCTGAACTTAACCTCTACCCGGATCATCCTCCTGTTCCTGTCGAGCACAGCGTCAAGGACACGAGTGTCGCCATACCGGAACTCAAATATTCGTCACTTGTCAACGTCTCCTCGGATGGTCTGCTCGACTCGTTCTTTGCAATGCTGAACGTCTCTCAATTTGCTGTGCCTGATTCGACATTTGGAAGCTCATCTGCCGATGCTACAGACCAAACCCGGTCAGCTATACTGTCTCAGCATGGCATCATAAGGGCCCAATCATTGAACTTCAAGAGTCGACGTCATCTATCATCGAAGGGCACATTCCCACAAGCGAATGGCACCGCTATTGTCAGCGGCATTGATCCTGATTCGGCAGTGTCTCAAGCTGTTCCAATCATCAGCGGTAGCAAAATAGCAAGAAAGGTCAGATTACACCAAGATGAGATCGCTACAAGGGTTCTTCAGGGCCTTGTGGGGGCACTGATGCTCCTTCACATTTTCTCGTGGGTGTATTGGCGACGAATTCGACTGCCTCGCATGCCGACAACTATCGCATCTGTCACGGCTCTTCTCGTTGACGGCAACTTATTCAGATCGCTACCGCGTGCCGCACAATGGCAGCCAGATAGTGAGCTCGAAGCTATCTTCACCGAAGGGGATGTGCCGCAGCGTTTCGAAATGGGATGGGATCGCAAAGGACGAACTAGAGGACGAGACGGACGGGCCAAAAAGAATGAAGGCAATTTCGGCATTCGAGCATTTATTCCCAAGGATTCCATACCAGAGGATGTTGAGATGAGGCCTATACCTCCCCCCAAACCAACACCAAAACCATCACTGGGAATGGTTCGCCAAGGGACAGCAACGTTTGGGGCGGACAGTACCCGACGGCAATCCGTGTTGCTCACCAAAGGTTACACTAATATCCCCAAGCCTAAAAGCTCTAAGAGCTCCAAGGGTTCTGAAGGGAGCAGAGAGGTAAAGCAAAAAAGGTCCTTCTCATCGGCATTGAGTGGGCCAAAAGAGTTGGTCAAAGTGTGGTGGGCAGGAGGAAGTTGATACAATATTGATTGGATTTTAATGACAAAGGGGAGCTTAAAAGTATAAATTTGTTTTGACCAACTAGATGTATGTAATGATGATTAATTTAGATATCCTACTTTCACGTCATATCTCTCTGACAGCTGTGAAGCTCCAATTCTCGCATCGGAATTAGATGCGAATACTTTATCAATTGTTGTTATTCCCGCAGGCACTAAAAATATGAGGTTAGTTAAATTCGACCAATTAAAGCCCCACCATCCGGGCCGATCTATCCCGAAGCCAAAATAATTTGCCCGACGAAAATTTAGCAACACGGAGGCGCAATGGAGATAAGATGGAGGTACTTTAGGGACTTGATAATTGTCTCAACACAAATATCAGCAAGTTGTGAGGAGGATGCTTGGTGCTTAGGCTTGGGGCACTAGAATGGTGGAGTTGAGGGAGAATTAATGATAGTATATATCAATTGTAACAACTAAACATTAATGACTTACACATGCCCTGTTCGTTATTCTTATTCACCCGGACTTCGCTCTTGTCGCGTAATGATCCCCCGAACTCGAGGTACCATGATGGCGTCTACAACCTTTTTTTTCTGAGCTCCAAGTTCTTTGGCGGGTCTTCGTTTAGTTGTGTGCCTTATAGTGCCTAGGTCCCCTAAATGCCTCGCAAAAACGGCGCAACTGCCCTGAAATCGCCCAAATGTTGCCCTCTCAACGGTCGCTTCTGCTTCCAACGCTGGGTTCTTGTCAAGGCCCCTGCAGTCACTTTTGGTCCCAAAAGGGCTTAGGCCACGCCAAAGCTTCAAAGTACCTCAGTCGTCGGAGCTCAACATGCAAAAAACTCCACGTCTGTCCAACCCCAAAGATTTCCTCCGATCCCGACTCTTTCTCTCCCTCTCCTTCTCACGACAGAGCTGCATCACTCTCCGTCCTTGATCTCTTCCCTCCGCTCTCGATTTCCTGTTCGTGACCTCACGTCACGTATCTGAATAATTCTTCTTTCAATTGCCAATCCGGCCGGTGAGTACTTTTTCCTGTGCCCCCCAATACCCCAAAAGTGGCTCAATTCATATTCGCGCTGCCCATGTTCAACACCGACTAATATATTTATCAATTAGAAGGACCTTAATATCTTCCACAATGCTCAGCGCCGCTCTCCGAAGGCGCGTTCTCGCCCCTACCCACAGCGCTCTGCGAACCGGCTTCGCTGGCCACGTTGTGCGATACTATGCCTCGTTCCCCGAGCACCAGGTTATCAAGATGCCTGCTCTGTCCCCCACCATGCAGGCTGGCAACATTGGTGCCTGGCAGAAGAAGATCGGTGATTCCATCGCCCCCGGTGACGTCCTCGTCGAGATTGAGACCGACAAGGCCCAGATGGACTTCGAGTTCCAGGAAGAGGGTGTTATCGCCAAGATCCTGAAGGACGCTGGTGAGAAGGATATTCCTGTTGGCAGCGTAAGTCTTTCAATCTTTGAATCCACTCGGGCCACAACTCGGGGCTCGGGGTATCTTGGTCCTATGGCCAATATCATTCAATACTGATGTATAATGTTACTAACTGGTTTTTAACAGCCCATTGCCGTTCTCGTTGAGGAGGGTACCGATGTCGCCGCTTTCGAGAAGTTCTCCATCGAGGACGCTGGTGGTGATGCCGCTAAGCCCGCTGCCCCTAAGGAGGAGAAGTCTGAGTCCAAGTCTGAGTCTGCTTCCACCCCCGAGCCTTCTCCTGAGCCCCAGCAGTACCAGTCTCAGGGCCGTCTCCAGACTGCTCTCGACCGTGAGCCCAACATTGTCGCTTCCGCCAAGCGACTTGCCCGCGAGAAGGGTATCAGCGTCGATGGCCTTAAGGGTACCGGCAAGAACGGACAGATCACTGAGGCCGATGTCAAGAAGGCCATCAGCAGCCCCGCCGCTAGCGCCCCCAGCGCTACCTACGAGGACATCCCCATCAGCGGCATGCGCAAGACCATTGCCAACCGCCTGGTCGAGTCCACCCAGACCAACCCTCACTTCTTCGTCACCAGCTCTCTTTCCGTCAGCAAGCTTCTCAAGCTCCGCCAGGCTCTCAACGCCTCTGCCGACGGCAAGTACAAGCTCTCCGTCAACGACTTCCTTATCAAGGCCATCGCCGTTGCCAGCCGAAAGGTCCCTCAGGTCAACTCCAGCTGGCGCGATGGTAACATCCGCCAGTTCAACAACGTCGACGTTTCCGTCGCCGTTTCCACCCCCACTGGTCTTATCACCCCTATCGTCACTGGTGTCGAGGGCCGTGGTCTTGAGGCCATCTCCTCTCAGGTCAAGTCTCTTGCCAAGAAGGCTCGTGACGGCAAGCTCAAGCCCGAGGAGTACCAGGGCGGTACCATCTCCATCTCCAACATGGGTATGAACCCCGCTGTTGACCACTTCACTGCCGTCATCAACCCTCCTCAGGCCGCCATCCTTGCCGTTGGTACCACCAAGAAGGTTGCCATCCCCTCCGACAACGAGGCCGGCGTTGAGTTCGACGACCAGATCACCCTCACTGCCAGCTTCGACCACAAGGTCGTTGACGGTGCCGTCGGTGCTGAGTGGCTCAAGGAGGTCAAGAAGGTTATCGAGAACCCTCTTGAGCTTCTTCTGTAAATTAGGGGTAGAACATCTACCTACCTCTGAATTCAGTTGCATACGGAGAGACCAAAGGCCAGTCGAGCGAGGAAATGACTTTTTATAGAATAGGGGGAGATGATCTCTCAAGGACTGAAGAGATGCGGCAAGGAGTTTACTTGGGAATTCGTGGGGATGCCCACGAGAGTGATCCTAGGTGGAGATCTATTGACCAAGGCGACGAAGGACTATGAGCATACATAGAGCTACATCGCTTGGTCACGTCGCAACAAGTGTGGAAGATTTACGAGGCAGAAAAGCCCATGTACAATGACCATTGATTAATAATGTTATATCCTTTCGAACTTGGGGGGTGTTTTGGACAAAGAATCTATTGCATATCCCTCATTATATACTCGCTCCTCTCTGTATTGTTTGTGCTTCATTCTTCGTATCTTAAACGTCCCGTAATTTGCCATTGCCGATATTTGCTGGCGTACATATGCTTCGTGACCAACCAGTCTGCATGTCAATGATCTCTTATTGTTCCCACCCAAGTATCCGCCGAGGCCACAGAATGAGACATCCGTTTTCAAATAGCAAGACACCGTCTCAAATCATCGTGAACTTTACGATCAAGGTAGCAAGTGCTTATTAAATGCCTGTGCAGAAGAATTGATATCTTGTAAATATGTGTATTATATGATATGAGGTGAGATTAGTCTTGTTGATTCGTCCGTTCGTTCATTCATTACCATTAATCGAGACACGAGCCCTAGAATTGTGAGACTACTGACGGATCAACAGAGTCAAACTGCTGAGGCATGCTCATACTGCCTCGGGCCCAATTGAATCCTCCCATCCCGTCCAAGCCAAGGTCACCCATTACCATCCAGTCCAAGGGCATATCCATGATGCCCTGCATAGCATCGCTATCAAACGGCGGCACATCAATCGGTATCGCCTCCTCATCTTCAGGGTCCACGATTGTCACCCCTTCACGCTCCGCGACCTGTACCAACAGTTCATAACTCTTGTTGCTGGTACTTGCTCCAACTTCGATGATAGTCTGATCCGTGTCCTCCCTGGACAAACCCAACTCGAGGGCATCAGCAAGGGCTAAGGCAGCTCCAACGAAGCAGTATCCTTTTACATTTGTCTCTCCTGATAGCAAGCGTCGCTCGTACCACGCTTGCGCAGCCTCGAGAACAGAGCGAAGTTCCCCGTAGCCCATAGCCGGAAGCCCACCAAGACTATCGCGCTGTTCCTCTGACTTGTTGATGAACTCTAGTCCTACCGAAAAGAGCGTCTGGAGGGGAATCACACGAAATACACCTGCGCCGTTTGTGATGACACGGTTGAGACTTGTTGTAGGGTCAATCGAACCACCGGGAGGGTACGGCCCATACCAGGGTGTCGAAAGGCTACATATTTGCGCAAGCTTGAGTGACGAATCGAGACAGACCTTGCGGGAGTAGTAGTAGGTTGGGTCGTCATTGGAACGGGAGACCATGGGCTGATGGAGAGACAAGAAGCAGCGATATGTGAACATTTGGACCAAGGCGCTGTGGAACTGGGTAAAGATAATACGTGGTTGATGTCTCTGGGCTTGTGCCAGAGCTGCAAGATTCTCAGTCAAACTTCGACATGCTTTTGTGAGTTCAGAGTTAAGGCGGAGTGTTTCGGAGTAGGAGTCATTGGCCCGAAATTCGTTGACGTGTTTGATGATGACCAAACGCAGTGCATAAGACTTCTGAAGGGCAAGCTGAACTGACATGTCGGTCAAGGTCTCCGGATTGCTAGTTGGTTGTCTGTCGGCATCCGGCTCGTCTGTAAGTTGATCATCGTTGAGGTTAGCTGGAAGTTTTGTGTCGTAATGCTTTGAAGACAGCAAGGGTGGGCCTCCAGCGTCGTAAGAGGATTGCAGGTTGAGTTCCAAGATAGTTGCCCATAGGCGTCGACGGATCTCGGAGCGATAGACAGACATATTTCCAAGATGTTTTGGATCTCGGTGCAGCCCCATATACATGGCCTGCCTGACCAAGGATCCAGTAGAAACCCAAGTGAGATCCTGTCCAACAGCGCAGCATGCTTTGGCAATGCTCATCATACACATGATTTGGATACCGGCTATTGTCATCCTACTTTTCTCCGGTGGTAACGTGAGCCAAATCTGGACCTCGTGCACCCACTGCATAGCAGCAGGTCGCAAGCTAAAGACATCATCATAGAGTGTTGCTCCAATGGCCATACAAAGCTGCATTTGCATGACAAACACCTTGCTAGCAGCTTCTGGGTTCTGCCAATACCTCTCATACTCTGCTCGGAAGGTAGGCCGATGGAGAATCCGAACCACGCCTTCGAATGTGTCGAAGTAGGCATTGACAAGCTGATCTACAAGGCCACGCTCCGGGATGGTTTGTCCCAGCTTGTCTGTCGATACAGGTTTGTGACGGTTTGCTTTGATGATGCGAGCCAAAGTCTTGCACTTGGCAAAGCCCATATGAGGCTGTTTGTTTTGTAATTCTGCCGACTTAAGCACGTCAAGAACACTAGGAAACTATGTCCACATTAGAGACATGACTTCAGCATGTAGGGTGTACGACGAACCATATCAACACCATTCATCCAGTGGCTCTGGCCAAAGAATCTTGTCTTGGAGACAGTCCCCTTCATTGGGGCTGGATTCTCTTCTTCATCGGAAGGCTCCTCTATCCTATCTTGCTCCGGTTTGGTGATATAGCATGTCTCGGCCAGCTTCTGCTCAAGCTCTTTCACTCTCGCGGCCAAAGCATCAACAGTCGAGGATTCTGAGTTTGATCCCACTGTCGAGCTTGGGACACTGGAGGATTGTCGTCTTGCAGATGAACTTGATGCGGATTGTCTTTGATTAGGGTCAACAGTAGGAGCTGATCTCCCTGGCACCTGCGAAGATGGGTCTGCACCAGTATGGCTTGTGCTTTTCTTATTCCGTGAGGCTGGTATATGTGTAGGGGCATATGTACAAGGTGATATCTTAGATTTGACACAATTTACACAAGGTAAACTGCGGTCGCACCGTATCTTGCGACGCCGGCATTGCTCACAGGATAGGGCCGGCCGGCGCCGCTTCTTCTCCGTCTTGGCGGCCGAAGACACGGCAGTTCCACTACCAGCAGTGGAGGTATCGACCGGGAAATTAAAAGAATCGTCTACCGGAGCTTCGGCTGCTTCTATAATTGTCTCTTGACTTACATCAAGTGGATCATTAAAGAAGAAGCTCGGGGTCGACAATGTGATTGGGGGCGAGTTCGGAGGCATGCTTGAAGACCGAAATTTGTAAGTAACTCGAATCAAAAACAGCGAGACAACGGTGAATTCGAGTAGTAACACACAATTAGCTCTCTATAAAAGAAAAGAAGCTGCAGGCATCTTCACGAGTCTTACGGGCATTGGGTATTAAACGATATGACGGGAATGCAAAAGACCGAGCCAAAAGACCGAGTTCTGTCAGTGATAGGGTATGAGCTAAACCCGAAAGGGGAATTATACATAAGACTTGAATCCTCCTGAAAAACCATCGCTTTGGTGCTTACTATTGATCGTTCGCAGAGTGATTTTTTTGCTCTTCTATGCCGTAATTCGTTTCAACGGAAATAAGCAACGGTCCAGAGTTGGTCCGTCATTTGCGGAAAATCGGACTCTTAAATCCATGGACCGGGATCTTGAATCTTGGTGGTGAATCCTGTGTAGGTTAGTAGGTACTGATGGAAGGATAGCATGATTCTAGAATGCGGCGGAGATCCAAGTCTCAACCTGGTACCGAAAGACAGTACGACGACCTCCTTCCTCGTTGTCTCTTCAACATTAATTAAGTCGTGTTCCTTTATTGCACTTCGTACCTTCCACTTTCCAAAATGTCACCAGCCACAGGGCACCTAAGCCACATGGGGCACCTACCCGTCAGAAGAACTGTCTGCCAAGAGCCCAAGAGACGAAATAATTTGGTCACCTTTTGCCATCTCAAAGCCGGCACTTAGGCTACTTCATTTTGACGTGCCGAGCTTTGAAAGGTATTTTTCTGTTATCCACTCGCACCGGTTCCCCTGATGGAAGTCTGTAAATCGGTCAGAGACATATTGGACTCGAGGCGAATATCATATGCCTAGATCATCAATGCATATTCTTGCACTGGGGTATGTTATCAGATTAGCAGGCCTGTGGCAATTACAGGCATGATGACCGACGACATAGAGGCTGTTCGCCGATCTAAGATACTGGATTTGGCAAAGACACATTCGACACTTCTTATTACCACCATCCATGAGATTAAGCGATTCGTTCAGGGCCTAGAAGCAAAGTCAAGGCCTGTATCCTCATCAGGCTTGCCAACGTTCTTGAAGGCTTTGCAACGAGAAAATTGTGCATTATGCAAGCTTGTTGAGGAATTTTCATCAGAAACAAAAGTCTTTGACTCTCAGCAGCTCACAGTTCAAGAGCGAAAGCTTGATGCCAGCTTTACATTTACAGCTCATAGCATTGCCCAATGGAATCGACTAAAGAAAAGCCATGGCTTTGTCGCCATTAATCAAGCTTTCCAAGGGTCAACCAAAGATGCGCGAAGATTGGAGATTGAAAAGCGACAGGTTTCAGGAAAAGATAAACACAATTTGCATCGCCTGTTGAAGGAACAGGGTCGTGTTGAAGTCGACGTCGTTGCAGATGGACGGGAATGGATCGCTGTCAAGGCCATTTCTCGCGACCGGCTTGCTCGCCAGATGAATGACTGCGGCTGGGGATGGGGTGAGCATGAACTCGGCGATGAAGTCGATCGAGAAGAGTGGGAGGATACACCGCTGGCGATCTATGTGCAACGGTTAGTCACAGCTGCAAGAATGAACCGTCACGAGTATCGTTTCCCCCGAATACGTCTCGTTCTTGCTAGTCTCTGCCGAGGAGTGGAGGAACTGGACATTCTCCTCCATCAATTGAAACACATGGATTCTTTGGTTGAAGTCATCATCGAAACTCAAGATAGCGATTTCGTCACCGCACCCAGTCCACCACTCGATATAGCCATTGGAAACCTCGTTGGAGATGAACTTGCATCGCTTACATCCACGGTCAATCTCGATCACACTATCCTCATTGACCTCATCTCGGACCTAACGCATCTGGATCTTGAACCTCAACCATGGCAATCACGGACAACACGCGCGCAGATAGAAGAAGAGAATTCATACGCAGGTGGACTTATGGCTCGGGTGCTGTATCCTGTCTTGGCGGATCGGGAGCTCGTTTGTACACGGGAAGCAGCGGAGCATTTCCATGATGTACTACGGACCGTTGGTACTGAATCTGAGCGCGAACGCGGCAGGCTGTTGATCCCCTGGGGTGGTAGTGATACACAAGGAATGTCCTCAGAGCACATTCGCGAGCGTTTCCAGGAACTCACTATTCATCCATTACCATCCAGTGTTCAGATTCCTGTAACTGTCATCGACGAACCATGGGATATGGATGCTGTGGCAGCTGCTATTAGTAAGGGTGCACTTCCCCAAGTCGCTCAAGACGTTGCATTGAGCAGTGGCTTCAAGAGCTCCAAGCTATCTATCTTTGTGTATGGTTGGGCAGCGGAGTTGACAACAGTGACGAGCAATAAGGAAGTGCGAGGACAAATACGGACTTGGATTGAGGCTCATCGTAAAAACGATGAAGAGCTTGGGCCTCAAATATATCGGTTAGAAGTCACGAGGAACCTTCTGGCAAAAGCTGCAAACCCCAAGGAAGGATGGCAAGAGGGAGATGGTGCAGATGCGGATGAAGCTGATGATGCATGACGCTCCTCTAAGACTTGGGTTATCAAAATAAAGCAGTCTAAGTGCTACTCAAAACTGCCATAAAGTGGTCAGTCTATCTCATCTCTTATGATCTCAGCGGCCAATTCTTCTGGCACCCTGATAATACTGCGCTTCTATACAAGACCCAATGCTGGCAGCGGACTGTCTTGTTAGAAGACACAACTGCTTGTGCAAATACAAATGTTATAGTGGTTACTGTGCAATAGACAAATTATCTTCAGAGGCTCAGGGTGCCGGAACAAGTCGATTTAATGCTGATGGGCACTGTAAGTCTGAGTTATGTAGTCCCCTGTGTTTCCTTCAATTAATGTCCTTTATACAGGGACGACTGTCCTGGCAAAAAAAGCATGTGTTTCTACAAGTATCCACATCCAACGTCATCCAAGTTCTCCCACAAGACGATACGCCTTAACCCAAGGCTTATCGTGATAGGACTTTAAACTCGGGCATTCAGAAGATTACCAACAAATGTTTGGACGAATGAAGGGTACAGTGGACATATTGTGAACTCCTTGGAATGATGAATCTACCCTATTGGATTGGAATTTCCTCAACACTCCACTCCGTATAACACAAATGTATCAGTACCTGGCTCAAATGACACTATTGCCTTCCCCAAACGCTAATTGGCAGCTTACGAGGCAATCTGGGGCTCAGGGTCCCGCAGTAGAGCTCAATTTGGGAAACTGGGGCCTCCACTGGTAACGCTGTCCACTTCGACTTCGTATCCCTGGTACGGTGCTGTACCTTAGTAGTGTTTGGGCCATCTACAGCGTGTACCAGCTTTTGAAAGCTGACGGCAACATCACCAAGACCAAGACACGGGCTGTTTTTTTCTTCTTCTATCATTCTTTTCTGCTGGCTGCTGACCAGCTTGGACATTCAGCTTGTCAGTGAGTGCATTCCCTGAACCTAAAGCGTTGCGCCGAGACTTTTAAACTTACGGCGCATAGGTGAGCTTTAGCTCCCTCTTCCCGCCGCATCCACGTCTCCTTTCTTTAATTGCCCTGGGGAATCGACGTAAACCTCACAACCTCCCTCCTTCGACCTCGACCTTCTCGACTACCCGTTCCCCTACCGAATGGCCACTGGCCTTCTCTGCGCTCCCCTATGAGCTCCCTCAAATTTGTAGTGTCCTCGCTCGAGGCCATTGCCTCGTCCAAGGATGCTCAGCGCAACAAGCAACTAGAAGAGACCACTACCAAGGCACTCGACGCCATCAAAGAACAGGACCAGCTTCCTGACCCCGAGATCGTTTTCGCTCCTCTACAACTAGCATCACGCTCTACAAACGTCCAACTTACCACAACTGCTCTCGATTGCATTGGAAAGCTCATTTCCTATTCATACTTCTCCGTGCCAAGTAACCCTTCCGAAGGGACCGAAGAGGGTGCTGAGCCTGTCCCTCCCCTGATCGAGCGAGCTATCGATACCATCTGCAACTGCTTCCAAGGCGAAACAACCGCTGTAGAGATTCAATTACAGATTGTAAAGTCCTTGCTAGCAGCTGTCCTCAATGACAAGATCGTCGTCCATGGCGCTGGTCTTCTCAAGGCCGTGCGACAAGTATACAATGTCTTTCTGCTGTCGCGAAGCACAGCCAACCAGCAGGTTGCTCAGGGTACTTTGACCCAGATGGTTGGTACCGTCTTTGAGCGTGTTAAGACAAGACTGCATATGAAAGAGGCCCGTCTCAACCTAGAACACCTCAAGAATGGCTCTAGCAACGTTACGTTTGACCAGGCCGAATCAGCCAACGACAGTGCCGACCGCGACGAGTCGCCAGACGAATCTACCGAGGCCGCGAATTCTTCGAGCGAACCTGCCGAGAGCGGCGCAAAGCTCACCCTGAAAGATCTTGAGCATCGTAAGAGCTTTGACGACTCGAATTTGGGTGATGGACCTACTATGGTCACACGGCTCAAGCCCGACCGAAAGGAGACTGACACTCCAGTCTCTGACCAGGCAGGTCAGGATCCTGCCCCTGCCGAGGACGGTGACGTGCTGGACGCCGAGGACGAGGTTTACATCCGGGATGCTTATCTCGTCTTCCGATCTTTCTGCAACCTTTCAACCAAGGTCCTACCACCTGACCAGCTTTACGACGTCCGTGGTCAGCCTATGCGCTCCAAGCTTATTTCTCTTCACCTTATTCACACACTTCTTAACAACAATATCGCCGTTTTCACTTCTCCTTTTTGTACGATTAAGAATTCGAAGAGCGGCGAGCCCACGAGTTTCCTGCAGGCGATCAAATTCTACCTTTGTCTAAGTATTACTCGTAATGGCGCTAGCTCAGTTGACAGGATATTCAACGTGAGCAGCGAGATCTTTTGGCTGATGGTCAAGTACATGCGCGCTGATTTCAAGGTAAGTCTGTGCCTGGAGTGGAAACTGTCACTTACTGACACTCTTGGCAGAAAGAAATCGAGGTATTCTTGAACGAAATCTACTTGGCTCTCCTTGCACGAAGAACTGCGCCGTTGTCACAAAAAGTTCAGTTTGTTACCATTCTTAACCGATTATGCGCCGACCCCAAGGCATTGGTTGAAATCTACCTTAATTATGACTGCGACCAGACGGTCGATAATATTTACCAAACAATCATCGAGGATCTGTCCAAGTTCTCGACGACTCCGCTTACTATTACTACGATCAACGAGCAAGTGTACGAAGAAATGCGGCTGAAGACAACCCCAGCGAGCGAATGGCAACTCAAAACAACTCTTCCTCCTCCTCTGACAGTAGCTCACATTGCTCCCAACCAAGAATCCGAGCCGGATTATCCCAAAGAGTATGCGATCAAGCGGTTGTCTATCGAAGCTTTGGTTGAGACGTTGCGATCTATGGTGAACTGGTCGGCGCCCATTCGAGGTGACGCTGAGCCTGCGCGCTCCGAAAATCAGGATCTCAAGGCTTCTCTGGATATCCGACCATCGATCGACCCTAGCATCAACGATAGCGTCTCTCGCGTGGAAACCCCCCTGCCTCCATCCACCCCTATCCTGGAAGACGACCCGGATCAGTTGGAAAAGGAGAAGATGAGGAAGACGGCCTTGATGAAAGGAATCAACCAGTTCAACTTTAAGCCGAAGAAGGGTATTCAGATGCTCCTGCGTGATGGTTTCATCCCAAGCGACAGCCCTCAAGATATCGCCGAGTTCTTGATAAGGGAGGACAAACTTGATAAGGCTCAAATTGGAGAGTATTTGGGTGAAGGAGACCAGAAGAATATCGACATCATGCACGCATTTGTCGACACCATGGAGTTTGCCAAAAGGAGATTCGTTGACTCGTTGCGCCAGTTCCTCCAGTCTTTCCGCCTGCCTGGTGAAGCTCAAAAGATCGATCGATTCATGCTCAAGTTTGCCGAGCGTTATGTTCTTGGAAACCCCAACGCATTCGCCAACGCCGACACTGCATACGTCTTGGCTTATTCAGTTATTTTGCTCAACACTGACTTGCACAGTGTCAAAATCGCCAAGCGTATGAGCAAGGAAGAGTTTATCAAGAACAATCGTGGTATTAACGATAATGCGGATTTGCCTGATGAATACCTCCTTACCATCTACGATGAAATCGCCGCTAACGAGATCGTTCTCAAGAGTGAGCGAGATGCAGCGGCTGCAGCCGGCAATGCACCTGCCCAATCCACCGGTATTGCTGCTGGTCTTGGACAAGCACTTTCCAACGTTGGTCGGGATTTGCAGCGCGAGGCCTACATGCAGCAGTCGGAGGAGATTGCTCTCCGCTCCGAACAACTGTTCAAAGACCTTTTCAAGAGTCAACGCCGGAAAGCTGGGACGAAGTACATTCTTGCCACTTCTTTCAAGCATGTCAGCCCTATGTTCAGTGTTACTTGGATGTCAATCTTTTCCACCCTTTCAAGCCAGATTCAGAAGTCTCACAACCTCGAAGTCAACAAGCTTTGCCTCGAGGGTATGAAGCTTGCCACACAAATCGCTTGCTTGTTTGATATGTCTACTCCGAGAGAGGCGTTCATGTCAGCTTTGAAGAACACCACCAACTTGAACAACCCACAAGAGATGCTGGCCAAGAATATCGAGGCTCTCAAGGTCGTCCTTGAGTTGGGACAAACCGAGGGCAACGTCCTCCGCGAGTCATGGAAAGATATTTTGATGTGCATCAGCCAACTTGACCGACTCCAGCTCATCTCAGGCGGTGTCGACGAGAGTGCTGTGCCCGACGTATCGAAAGCTCGATTCCTACCCCCGCAAAGGACAGAAAGCTCTGACTCTCGCTCGTCAAACTCCAGGAAGCCAACACGGGCTAGGTCAGGAACTGCATCGAAGGGCTTTTCTACCGAAATTGCTCTCGAGAGTCGATCTGATGAAGTGATTCGCAGCGTCGACCGCATTTTCACCAACACTGCGAACTTGAATGGTGAATCTATGGTCTACTTTGCTAGAGCACTAACAGAAGTCAGTTGGGATGAGATCAAGGTGTCAGGCTCCAACGACATGCCTCGCACCTACAGCTTGCAGAAGATCGTTGAGATCAGTTACTACAACATGAACCGTGTTAGGTTTGAGTGGAGCAATATTTGGGAGGTCTTTGGCGAGCACTTCAATCGAGTCGGATGCCACAACAACATGAACATTGTGTTCTTTGCACTTGATTCTCTGCGCCAGCTCTCAATGCGATTCATGGAGATCGAGGAGTTGGCCGGTTTCAAATTCCAAAAAGACTTCTTGAAGCCTTTTGAGCATGTGCTTGCCAATACACATAATGTGACAGTTAAAGACATGGTTCTCAGATGTCTGATACAGATGATCCAAGCTCGTGGCGATAACATCCGATCTGGCTGGAGGACCATGTTTGGCGTTTTCACAGTCGCGGCCCGTGAACCTCACGAGAGCATTGTTAATCTGGCTTACGAGAATGTCAACCAGGTTTACAAAACCAAGTTTGGAGTGGTCATTTCTCAGGGCGCATTCACTGACCTGATTGTATGTTTGACAGAATTCTCTAAGAACCTCAAGTTCCAGAAGAAGAGTCTGGCAGCTTTGGAGCTACTCAAGTCTCTGATTCCTACCATGCTCAAGACGCCCGAGTGCCCATTGTCGCAAAAGTATAACAACATCCCACCTCCTGATGGCGCAACCCAGACATCTGAAAAGCGATCACGGTCAAACACCTCGGTCGAGGAGGGCTACTGGTTCCCTGTTCTTTTCGCCTTCCACGATGTTCTTATGACAGGCGAAGACTTGGAAGTGCGATCGAACGCTCTCGAGTACTTCTTTGAAACCCTGCTGAGATACGGCGGTACCTTCCCATCAGAGTTTTGGGATATTCTTTGGCGTCAGCAACTCTACCCTATCTTTATGGTATTGAGATCCCGCCCAGAGATGAGCAATGTTCTGAACCACGAGGAGCTGTCAGTCTGGCTATCGACCACCATGATCCAGGCTTTACGAAATATGATCACTCTGTTCACACACTATTTCGATGCGTTGGAGTATATGCTTGACAGATTCCTGGAGCTCTTGGCCCTTTGCATTTGCCAAGAGAACGACACTATCTCACGAATTGGCAGCAACTGTTTGCAACAGCTAATCCTAAAGAACGTCACCAAGTTCAAGCCAGAGCACTGGAACAAGCTTGTTGGGGCTTTCTGCGAGCTGTTTGAGCGAACAACTGCATACCAGCTTTTCACAGCGACTGCTATCAACAACACTGCTTCGATATCGCCTCCACCAAATGGTCTTGAATTCTCCGCAGGCTCAACAGAGGCCACACCTGTCGATGAGAAGTCACTGAAAATCGATGGACGAGATGATGATGACGAACACACTATTATCCCCCCGCCTGATGAGGACGAACTTCAGACGCCAACAGCAGACGGCCCTCATGTTCCGCTTGAGGAGTTCAAACCATCGTCTAATCTTCAGCAGCAGCCCGTTGTAGTGACGGCAGCGCGACGACGATTCTTCAACCGAATCATCTCTCGTTGCGTTTTGCAGCTATTGATGATAGAGACGGTCAATGAACTCTTCAGCAACGACACTGTCTATGCCCATATTCCTTCCCAGGAACTCTTGCGTCTGATGACACTGCTTAAGCGATCTTTTCTATTCGCCCGTCGGTTCAACGAGGATAAGGAATTGCGTATGAGGCTCTGGCGGGAGGGTTTCATGAAGCAGCCACCTAACCTCCTAAAGCAGGAGAGTGGTTCAGCTGCCACTTACATCTCCATTCTTTTCCGTATGTTTGCCGATGACGCACCAGAGCGATTGCAGAGCCGACCCGACGTGGAGACTGCACTTGTACCTCTGTGCAAGGATATTGTTCATGGCTACACCACTCTAGAAGAGGAAAGCCAGCATCGAAACATTGTTGCATGGCGGCCGGTTGTCGTCGATGTTCTTGAAGGTTATGCTACTTTCCCCGATGATGCCTTCAAGAAGCACGTTCCCGACTTCTACCCTCTTGCGGTCGAACTTCTCACCAAGGACCTCACGGCGGACTTGCGTGCCTCGCTCTTGGTGGTATTGCGACGAGTTGGAGAAGTTGCACTGGGTATTGAGGGAATGACTCAGACGAGACAACGACAAGACAGTGTGGCCAGCCGAATGACGGCGGAACCAATGGGTGATCGAGAAGCAGACGCGAGGAGAATGCTATAGGATGGGCTTCCTCCGTGGTTGTTGACAGTAAAGAGAAGCAGGGCGTTGGATGGAATCGTAGAGAATGTTGGTTTTCATGACGTTGTTCTAGATACCCCAGGTTATCCGATGATGGGATAGTCTGGCCTGGGGAATGTATTATGGGTTGAAATGGGATGTGTCAATATATACAAGTTTATGTCTTTTCTAAAAAGTGGTTTCTGTTTCTGTGTTTCTTATTAGACAAAACTGTCCCACGCTTTCGGACTCAAGAGCTATAGACCTTGTAGCGCGGGCAAGGTTGATGGACGTCAAGTTGATTATTCTAGTATAGACTACACGGTACTAAGCTGTGATGATTCGACTTGAGGCTCTCATGGCCTACGCCGCCCTCTAGTCCAGTATTTGGGTGATGTACTTGGCCAGGGGCTCGGCTTCCTCCTGTACTGTCCTATCCGGCAGTGTCCTCAAAGACCGCTTTAATTCTTCATCTTGTGAAGTGGCTGTCTTGACCACGTTACGCACAATGGCATCTTTATCAGGCGAGTCGCCTGCAATCCGCAGAATGCTCACAAACGATTCGAAGAAGACAATCAGAGTTTGATGCATAAGAATATCGCTTGTATCAACCATGTTCAGTGCTGCCCATTGCAATAGGCCATGGCCGATGGTCTCGTTTGCATAGTCGGGTAGAGGGAATAGGTCCGCAAATGGGGAGATGGCCATGGCACGAGGATGAAGAGCGGTTAGGCGAGGGATGATCCTCAATAGACGGTCTTGCGCAAAGGTTGCTTGTCGGTTGATGATTGCGGGGCGGCAAAGGGAAACAATGATTTCGAGATAGTGGCGATCCCAGATAACCAAGCGCCAGAGACTGGCATGTCCAGGGATATGGCGCTTCACGAGCCCTGTTTCTGAAGGGCTGACGCCATTGACGCCGTTCGACATGGCTGGTTGGGTTTCCGGCATGATATCGCAATCTGTCTCGAGAAGACTGCCCAAAACTCTTGTAGAGCGTCCTCCAACATCAGCATCCGGTGAGCCTAGCCATGTGCGAAGTAGCTCCTCGACAACCTCAGGTAGAGCAGCTAGAGCATCGACCTCCCTGGGATTGCTGGCGGCTTTTTGGATGATGTTCAGAGCGAGAAGATTGGCGCCAGCAAGAGGCGACTTGAGAGCCTCGATAAGAGATTCAGCACCACCTAGAGAGAGGCACTGTGTGAATGAAAGAGGTGATAGGAGCTTGGTGGTGAGAGAAAAGACCACAGCTGGATCTTGTGTTGTGGTCTTGAGGAGAGACATCAGCGGAGGGAGAAGTGTTGGCTGAATAATAGGGATATTGGAAGCTGCAAGAGGTCAGTATCTGCACTCAGTTATCGGGAAAGATTGACGTACGAGTGAGTTGAAGCTCAACATCGTCAAAGAGCTTGTGGTTTAATGGTGTCTCTTCATTTCCAGGCTGGTGGAGCTCTGCAAGGTGGGCGTGCAGTTCAGCAAGGCCACTGACCGGGACATTTTCGCCCTGTTGAGGAATAACTCGCTCAGACATGTTGTATATGAATATAGAGCTATAATAAAGATGAAGGGTGTTGATTGTTTGACAGTTTAGTTGGTGATGATGGTTCTGAGTTGCAGGTTGATGGAGGGGTACGTAGTCGAAGAAGCCTGAAGTTCCATAAGACACAAACCCAAAGTACGCAAATTCTTTAGGTTAAAAACAATCAGATCCTAATCTGAGCTTGTTCTCATGCAACATAAAAGAAGCATGTTTATCCCGAAATGCGATAAGCTAAACTCATCATCCACGACATCCTCAGTGCCGTCAGGGTGTCAGAAGAATTGGCCGTCGAGGGCATAAGAGACGAAATAATTTGGTCACCTTAGGCTGGCTTAGGATAGCATTTAGGTCACTTTATTTCTGTAGCCTAGGTACCTAAGCTTTAGAGGACAATCCTTCGCGATCGCTCAGCGGGGCATGCAGCGGAGCTAATTCCGCCCCTTCTTTTTTTCTAGTAGGCGCATCAGAATCCAAACTACACCCCGCAAAAAATCAATCTCAAACTTGGATCGCGAATAGTGACACATGCTCTATAGCTACAAACGGTCTTAATCTAGCATCTTCCCGGCATCTCAATTGCTCAGGAATCACAAAAACTCCTCACTGACAACCACCGCCCAAGCGCGCAATGTCTCGAGGAGGTCGAGGTGGTGGCCGCGGTGGACGCGGCGGCGGAAGAGGTGGAAGGCCTAATGTGCCGTGGGATACAGGTGATGAGCCTGATGCGCGCCCCTCTGAGCTATTTCCCGTATGTTATTACAGTGTTGTTCCTTATTTGAGCGCAGGACTTATGGATCTGAGTGTGACACATCGCTAACACACCGAACAGCCATACATCGTCCCGACACCCCGAGAGCTCGCCGCACCCGAGAAAACCGCCGTACAACATCTTCTACTATTAAGGCACCAGACCCACGCCTCTCCTCTATATACATCCAAGCGTACATCCCTTAACGACCCGACAGCGCCCCGGAAACACTATGGGCAGGCACAGAAGAATGCCGTGTATGGCGTCAAGAGCAAGGCTTCTGTAGATCCTTTTACTGCTGTACCCACCTACTCTCATAAGTTCGCCCGTGAAGAGCGCGCTCTTCCGGATTGGTCCAATCGCCCAGTTTGCCGTGAGCTTTTCCCTCGCGAATTATACAAAGAAATCGATGCTGCGGCCACCAACAACGCCGACCTACCTGGTGGGTTCAAGCGCCGGAAACTTGAGCTCTCTAGTGTCAGTGCGCTGCCGAGCGCAGAGGAAGCTTTCGGCATGGCAGGTGATCCTGAAGATGATATGCAGGGTCGAACTCTTCTTGAGCGCCTTCAAGCTCTCAAGGAAGAGGAGGGAGAAGAGGGCGGTGATCTCGAAGACGAGGAGGGCATGGAAGAGGAAGAGCAGGATGAAGTCTATGATGACGAAGATGCAGGAGATTATGATGCTGAGAACTACTTTGAGAATGGCGATGACTTTGGCGACGATTATGGTGATGATGGCGACGGAGAAGGGACCTTTTAGTTTCTCAAGGAACCGTGAGGGCCGTCACAAGGAGTTAGAGAGGGAACAGCGATTATTTGTATATACATCACGGCTCTGCATTGCTTTGATACCCAAGCCCGCGAGGCAAAATAATTGGCATTCGAGCCAGCTTCATACACTGACTATCTTGCGCTGCTGGAGCCTAATCGTCAGGGCGTTAGAAGAATTGGCCGCCTTAAGCGTAAGAGACGAAATGATTTAGTTCCCTTATGCTAATTCAGACTACCACTCAGGCTACTAAAATAAAGTAGCCTTAGCTTTAGAGGACGAGGACAATTCTTCTGTCACCCACCTAGCCCAATCCATCGCCCAAGTCAGGGTGTTAAACTTCATTACTTTGTTCGATATTACCTCTACGCTTATCTCACAACCCTCATGATGCTGTCTTTTGTTCAAGTGGTATTCGTACATGTCGTAAGGCTATCCTCACTATGGTCCTCTGCAGTAGCTGTTAACATCATACCCTCCCTCGTCATCCAAACAATGCCTTTATGAAACCTGTCCCCTAAATAAGAAACGGACATTTGTATTGTCCAAGATATCGATATTACCATCCGTCTTTAACTCGCCTCCTCTTTGACACATATGTCTAGTCTAAGCGTTCATACCCATGGCGTACACTCCGCTGTCCACGATGCCAGCTTGGAGACGCGACAACCGTTCTCTGGTGTCCGCGATTTGTCCTGCCTGTGCAACAATGGCGCTTCCTGTATCCCTCAGCGCCAACAACACCTCATTCAGCTGGTCTTGTACGACAACGCTGCCGGCGCTGCGATCGCGCATAGCTCGGATCTGCTCGTACAGACCGTTCTCAACTCCAGGCATATCTCTTTCAATATCTGCGCGGTACTCATCAAGACGGGCCTTGTACTTTTCGATATCGTCGCAGATGCGGTTGAAGTAGGTAATCAGATCCTGCGCATCGGCGTGTGTCGACGCAGCATCTGCGCCATTGGTATCGGCGGCGGGCGCTTGGCTAGCGAAAAGACCGGTCTGGTGGTAATGTGTAGGAAGTTTGAGGTTATCGGCACCTCGGAAGCATAGTCGAGCATCGGCGGCGTTCTTTCGAGTCTGATCCTGGAGAGCCTTGACAGTTTGAATATCGTTGTTGAGAGCGACTTGGACAGTGCGGAACTTGGACTCGACGAACTTAACGTCGAGACCAAGCTGTTCAATATCTTTCTCATGTTGAGGCATGAATTCGCCAATCTCATCTCTCATCTTGATAACTCTTTGAATACCCTTGTCCAGCAGCGCAATTTCGTCTTGTACGGGCTTAGCGAGGTCATCGAAACGAGTGCGTGGGCGGATGTTGTCGTAATTGATCTGAACGGCTGAGACTTGGTTTGTAGATTGACCTAGAGTGCTGTTCTGCTGCTGTTGAGGTTGAGCTTGGCCGCTATTGCAAGTTAGTGATTGCTACTGGAGGGAGCTTGATGGAACCTACAAGAGACCAGTGCCTGTAGCGGCGGGCTTGGCTTGAGATTGACCGAAAAGACCGGTTCCCGTGTTGGCCTGGGTATTTGTTGCTGTGGATTGTCCAAATAGACCTGTACCTGTTTGCTGAGGCTGCTGCTGGGTTTGGTTCTGCTGGGTCGATTGACCAAAGAGTCCACCGGTTGACTGTTGAGTGTTTCCTATTCCCCAGTGAGCCCCTGATATTGGCGCGCCAGTTGGCTGCTGACCTTGTGGTTGGGAGTTGTTCGCGGCGGTGTTGCCAAAGAGTCCAGTGCCAGTACCAGTGCTCGGTGTCTGCTGGGTGTTTGTAGCACCGGCATTTCCAAAAAGACCACCGCCAGTTGAGGCGGCAGGTGTGGTTCCTGTCGTCGATTGTCCAAAAAGACCCGTCCCCGTCTTCTGCGCGCCGCCGCCAAAGAGAGACATGTTGCCTGTGCCGCTTTGCGCTGTTGCTGTGGTGTTGTTGGTAGGTGTAGCGGAGGCAGATGAACCAAAGAGACTTCCTGCAGCAGAAGGCTTAGAAGCAGTGTTGCCGCTGTTGGAGATGCGCAGGTTAGCAAGAAGATAATTCGATGAGGTGGGTTGTGAAGCTGGCGCAAGAGAAAGCAGAGCAGAAAAGTTGAGTGGGTATCGGCGGTGATGAATGATTGATTGTTTTGTTAGAGTCGGGTGTGGAGCTTACAAGGCGTTAGCAGCGCCGGTGTTGATGCTTAAACCACCTGCTGGTCCGCTGGCTGATCGGATCAATGACATGCTAAGGAACAAAAATTACAGCACTTTGAACGAATGCGACAGTGGCTTCAAAGTCAAATTCCTGCGATTGACCGTGTTTTTACACCGCGACACGATTAAAAAGTCTCCAAGCTATTTGGAGAAAGCTCGCGCTTGGACCATTTTGGGCTCTAGGTCAGTCTCGGTGAGCGTTCGCTGAGCAGCTGAAGCACCCGGTGAATCAGCTGTCCGGAAGAATGTCGGCGCCGAACAGCCAATAGCTGCTGTAATGGTGAGAGCTTGAGCTTGAAGTCGGGTCTTTGTATCCATATGCACATACAATTCTTAATATTTACATTTTTCACTTCAACGTAAATCCTACGCGACCCATTTCCTTTCCACCAGAATCGCCAACATGGATATCGACTCAGATGATGATCTCTACCAGCCCGAGGAGCCCAAGCTTGAGAGCGCACCTGTAGAAGATCCCAAGCCTAAGGTAGACGATTTGGAGGAAGGTGAAGAAGAGGATGAGGGCGCAGCTATGGACGAGGATGACGACGAGGATGATGATTCAGTAAGAGGATCGCGACACGCTTCCATTGTACCGACTGACGCCGAATTGTAGGATATCGATATTATCACAGAGCGCAAAGATGGCACCAAACCAGCTCCTCCACAGTACGCGATTCCTGAATGCGCGAGGGTTCAAAGAATGCTAACGAGTCTTCTCTTTATCAGACAGGCCAAATACAGCGACATTCGAAATATTCCCCAAAGAACGGCTTCAAATGATATGCCAGCACAGCCAGCACCAGTGAGGAGGGAATCAGAATCACGGGCATCAGTCAATGTTGCCGCACCCAGCGCCGATAAAACTTCAGCTGCGGCGTCAAAATCGACAATCGACGTGAACGCAAACCCAATCCATCCCGGAACAGGGAAACCTATCACTCAAGTCAACATTGACGAAGGTTAGTGGACTTTGGCCGAATATTTGTGTCCTAAGACTAACACAGCCACCTAAAGATCTTCCAGAGAATGACAAGCCATGGCGGAAACCCGGCACGGATATCAGCGACTACTTCAACTACGGCTTCGACGAGTTTACATGGGCCCTGTACGCCTCCAAGCAGGAGACTGTTCGAGGCGAGTTCGGAGCCGACGTCTTTGCACAGAACAACAAGAAGATGATGGAAGATTTCAACATGATGATGATGGGCGGCATGGGCATGCCAGGCGGAGGTAACCAGGGCGGTCAACAAGGGGGTATGTCTGGCGGCATGGACGGTATGTCTCCTGACATGCAAGCAATGATGCAGCAGATGATGGCCTCGGGCATGGACCCAAGCCAAATGGATCCCAGCCAGATGAGCGCCATGTTCTCCGGCATGCAAAATGCCGGTGGCCAGGGTGCTCAGGGCGGCCAAGGGGGCAACTTTAATGGTGGTTTCGGCGGCAACCAAAGTGGTTTTGGATATGATCAAAATATGTCTGGAGGCGGCGGCAGAGGTGGTTTTGGAGGTCGTGGACGCCGTGGACGGTGGTAGAAACGTTCGTGGGTACAAGCTTGGTTCTCACTGAAAACCCAATCACTTAAACTTGCGTTGTGGAAACAGAATTTGTTGTTTTGATAATGGGAATAACCTGGCGTTGGGGTATATTGCCTTTAGGCACGGAATAAGATAGATTGGCTCGCTTCAAGGGCTACCATTCAGATGAGAATCATAACTCGAGAGGCTGATCAACATCTTGGCCTCTTGTATAATTCTTTACTCGCAAGAAATTATACCCAGAACATACAAGCTAATTTGCATCATTCTCGCCGACTTTATCCACTGGAATTGTGTTTGCTCTCAGATGAGAACGTATGGACCTTCTCATCCTCATTCTACACACGTTGTCAATCCTATGACTCCTGATATCTTGCCGTCACCCTGTACAGTCCCCGTCGCTCATCGATTGTTGAGGTACCTAGGTACGACATGAATGGATATTGCGGCTCACATTTATGTGCAAGGGGTACAGTGTATACAGCAAGTGGACTGTGGTTGTGCAGTAGAAGTATGTTTGCTCTAGCGCAATGAACAGTGGTGGTTTGATGTCGACTTGAAAAGAAACGTTCGCCGGAAATATCGTGGGCACGATCTCAACGTAAACTTGTATACTTATTGCAACATCAAGTTTGTAGGGTTTCCATTCAGGTAGCCTGCGAAAAAGCACATTTATCCACTAACACCGAACGACCACAGGCATATCTGCTACTTTGTCACTCTAAGCTGCTCCATTGTGAGGTCCTGGAGTAGGTTTCCCAACCATCATAAGCTCCTCAGGGCTCATGGAAAGTAATACACTCTCTGGGTGAAATTGAAGTTCTGTTCGCACCAACGCTCGAACTCCTTGCCATCAAACGCAGCTGGTCCATTCTCATACACCATAGTACCGTCGTTGAAGACACAGGCATAAGAGTTCCCGTCCGTCACGTTCAAAGCCAATGCAGCGATGCAAACCTCCTCATCCTGCTTCTTGCGTAGAGTGTCCTGTAGGCTCGGATACTGCCCCTTGAGGTCAAATCTGAAGCGGCTGTCTCGGTATTGCGCAACCCAAGAGTTGCCAACACCAAGCCAGAGGCTCTCGACGGCAGATCTAGTTGCATGGGAAGTGATTTGGAGGCCGTTGCGGATGACCTCAGGAGATAAGTTCCACTTCTCGGTGCCATCTTCGACGCGAGTATAGAAGGTCTTGTTAGGACCAAGGTACAGAAAAGGTGGGCGCTCAACATCATGTTCGGTGAAGAGATCGCAGACTTCTTCGTAGTCCTCGAAGTCGCTGCTGTCTTTAACTTGCATCAGCATCGGTGGAATACTCACTGTTCAGACAACTTACTTCGGGCGGCAATCCGTCCTGTCCAACTGCGAGTACATCGAAAGAAGCGTTTGTTTGGACCGAGGATGATGTACTCGGAGCTTTTCCCACCATACTCATGATCAAAGTCAATGTTGGCAGCCTTTGAGGCCATCTCATGGACATGCCTGAGTGAGATGTCAGCCCTGAACTTCAATAGTTCGATGATATACCTACCCATAGCTCCTGATAGGGCCACTGAAGAAGTAGTATTCGCCAGCAATGCTCACAGTTGGGGGTTCATGTCTGAAATCTTCTTGTCGGTTTGGACGGCCGGTTGCGATCGAGCTGCATGCTGTATTGTGAGCCATATTGTCAAGGTGAGAGTAACTGTTCAGGAGTACTGGACGATGGAAATGAGTTCGTGTGTAGTGAGAAGTATGGAAATGATTGCTACAGTTCAGGCTCTGTTCTCCTTCTTATTCTATAAATACAATACCACCTCTGCCGTGACGTTTGCTAAATAGTTTCCGTCGCTTCTGTTTCATAAGGCTAACGTTTGACTCTGTACAAATTACAATGCGTATCACAAGACGTTTGTTTGGCTTAAACCAGGCACGAAAGGACCGACTGTCTTTCTGTAAACGAAGTCAGTTCTTCCAAAGTTTACCGTTTGGTCAAAGTGCCCTTGGTGTTTGCTTGACAATGCCTGCATTGAATCAACATGACACTTGATAATTTTCCCCTACTTTCACAATGTAATACGTGAATACAGTCAAATTTCATATTATGAAGGTAGAATTAGGAATATCTATCCTAAAGGGTATCAAACGTAGCTTCCTTTCCGCCTGCTGAAGACTTGTAACACACAACTGTCGTGTCCTTCATACCGCTCCCGCTGTCATCACGGGACGTTAACTTCAATATGTATAGGTAACGGATCCCCTGGCCGTTTCACACGGCCTGACAGGTATACACATCCGACAAAACAAAGTAACATGGTTCTTCCCCAGGCAAACATGACGGCCACCCTAGGTAGGAATGAAGTTCTGGGAGTCCTTCTCCTGTTGTTCGAATGACTGCGGGAATGCTGCCAGACCAGCAACAATACCAGCAGCCATGAAAAGGATCGAGATGATGGACCAGATGACACCCCAGCACTGAGAAGATCCACCATATCGCTTCGCAAAAACACTGGCATCAGACTCGTTTACTTTCCGAAGAATCAGGTCGTCGCAAATATCCCAAATGCTGTAAAGTGAAGACATGACACCGATGAAGAGAACGACAAAGCGCAGCGCCTCGGCGTGTTTGATGAACCAGCAAGCGACGAGCAATCCAACGGCCAAGAGAACGGTGAGGATGGTGAGCCAATCACGCTTTCCCCACCAAAGAGTGAGGAGGAAGCAAACGCCGAGGACGATGCTGGCGATTTTACTGGCGACGATGTTGAAGCCGCAAAAGGTGAGAAGAGCACCGATGATGGAAGAGCCTAGATAGCCAGCTGGTAAAACGATGGCATCTGCACCACCGATGTGATGAGTTGCGCCGCCCTCGTTGGGGCTAAGAGTGATAGACTTGACGCGGCCTCCAGTGAGAAGAACGGTAATAGCGTGACCAAATTCGTGAAAGGCAATGACCAACATCTAGGAGCAATCAGTAAGTAGTTCTTTCATTTATTGATAAAGAACATACCTTGAATGGCCAAAGGACCATTTTGACGTAGGGAACGTTCCATAGAATAGCAATAACAACGACGTAGACGCCGATGATACCCAATGTTACTTTTTGCGTGTGATTTGGATTCTGAAGATCACGTCTGGCCAAAGAATGGAACGTCTTTCTCGCTGCATATTCCACAGCAGAAGCGTAAGAATCCGAGTGCAGAGCAGGCGCCATTGTCGCTTTGAACTGGGCGTGTTCCTGAAAACCTCTGCGTTGTGAAGTGTGAAGGGAATGTTTACCAGGGTTACCAAGTCAACGAGTGAAGAAAGGAGACGACGTTAAGCAACGAAAGCCGATAGAGTCAAATTTGGGTTGAAGTTGAAAAGAAGGGAGGGGAAAGCCTTTTGTTTACTAAAAACTAAAAACTTGATCTTCACTGTCTATTTCTTGCATTGCATTGCCATTTGGCGCCTCGTAAGCAGCCTCCTCTAGAATTGTCTTGGCTCGAATCCAATTCCTTGGAGTTGACGCGGCATTCCGAGGCGGAGCTGAAACAACGGCCAACGCCTTGTTGTAGAATGTGGCTGGGTGAGACATTATTGGTTGATATTAATAGGGCTGGGGATAAAGTGCAAGAAGACTTTACTACCAGAGGCTAGAGAACAGAATTAGTGCTTCACTTCTCCGAGACACAAGCGAGCGCCCTGTATCATTATTTTATGTACCCGTAGTTCAGCAGTCAACGTTTCTGTAGCCCCTCTACCAGGGCAACCCCCCCTGTAAATCACCATCAAACCTTAGCGCTCTACGTCATTACTTCCTTCAACACTCACCAGCTTTGGCTTAAAGAAGGATGATCAGGGTCTTTTAAGGTCGGCATTCAAAACCTTGTTGTTGATTGGAATATTCTTGAATAAATATCGGCAGTTGCTTTGGCTTTTATTCCCACTAGCGACTTGAGCTTGACCCCTCCCTCATGCTAGGTGACTTACAAACAGCATGTTGCTCAACTTGGTGATAATGTTCCTGAGCATCAGTCATATATCATCTTCTTGAGGCAGTCACGGTCGATATTCATTGTCACACAGAATCGACCTATTATTTTACTTGGCGCACTATTGATGTCTCATCCGTGCGCGTGCCTTCCTATCTGACATGGCTCTGCTATTCAACTCGTTCTTTCTCTCTAGAGACTCTATCATGGCTAACAATAGTCATCATGGCAAGAACTGACCAACGCCGGCGTTTATCTGTTCACTGCCCAACAACTCACCTCATCTACATTCATCGCATCAACAGAAAAACACCGATGAAACCTCCGAATCCTCTTCCAGACCGCCCCATCCATCATCGCCAACTATCCCAGTTCTGTGGGCCCAGACACCGAACCAACAACCAGGATTTGTGCAAAATTCGCATTTCATGTCATGATACAGTACCATAGCAGACACTAAAAAACAGGACCACGGTGTATTAAAGAGCCATGGCTTCCGCACCACAGATCCCACCCATTCTTTCCTCGTTAACCTTCCAGACGACAGACTACGCTCTTGATACCGTCATGGCCGCCGATTTCGAAAAGCAGAGTTACTGGCACGAGCGCTTCGCGTCCGAAAAGGCCTTCGAATGGCTTCTCCCCTCGGCAGAGTTCACCTCGTTAATCGAGCCCGCTCTCAACCGGCTCGATCCGGACACGGCCCGTATCCTCCACATCGGCTTCGGAACGAGCGACCTTCAAAATCATTTCCGGTCCCGAGGTTTCCGTCATGTGTTGAATGTCGACTACGAGCCACTCGCTATTGATCGCGGTCGCGATCTCGAAAAACAGGCTTTTGGGGATGTTCAAATGGATTACGATGTTCAAGACGCGACTCAGCTGGACCTGAACGCAAAGTTTGATCTTGTGGTTGATAAAAGTACTGTTGATGCCATCTCATGCGGAGGCTCAACGGCGCTGCGCCGTATGGCTGCTGGTGTCAAAGGTTGTCTCGCAGAAGGTGGTGTATGGGTGTCATTAAGCTTCTCCGCATACCGGTTTAACCTTGACGATCTACCGTTCGACGTTGAAGTGCTTGCCCAAATCCTCACCCCCAAACTATCGCCAAATGATCCAGATATTTATTACTGGTGTTATCTACTACGGCCGAAACACGATACGCCATTCGAATCGCCGCAGTATATAAACGATAATCCTCTTGAACAAAATTAAAAGGACGCTGATAGCGTAGCTACCGGATAATTAATAATGATGCATGCGTCATGAGCGGGAAATTTGATCCTTCATCCTTTCTTCGTTCTAGCGCGTACCGACTGAATGGTTCATTCTTGAGGAACTATCAATTTAGCAAACATCCAATATGAGACATCGGAAATATTGGCCATAGCGTTATCACATTTGGGCCTGTTTGTCAATCGGTCACAATTCTCCAGTTTTGCCATGTTTAAAAGCCAAATGATTCAAAAGCATCCTCAATCTTTATTGGACAAGGGTAGACAAAGTTCAGGATATCACAGGGATTAAAACAATAGACTTCTGGCATGTATATCATTATCATGCTATTAAAGTATTCTTCTGTAAATATTTTTTGCTTATACCGTGACTCGTGATGTCCCTTCTCATTTTGGGATGCCGTATCCAAATTCCCTTCCAAGTATCATTAACGCCAACTCATATCAAATTATCATGCTCATCCTCTGGAAGGCCAAGAGGTAACTTGTGGTCTCTGTGGCCATGTCACCAACTCAAGCGACGATAATCTGCTATCTGTGCTCTTTTGTCGTGCCGTGTCATTATAATTTCCTTCTATATCGGCATCTTCGTCTTCCAACCTCACACCTTTCGACCCTCTTTGGAGACTGTTACTCCAGTTTCGGCCATTCTTCTTGGGTCCGGTGACGACAGTAACGACTCCAGGGGCTGTACCGGGAGGATAAACGTGAGACTGGGTGTTGTTGTAATAGCTGCTGCTCTTGGATCGAAACATGTTTCTGAACAGGGGTCGGAGGGCCGGTACACTTCCGCAGATAACTCCCAAATTCGCTTCGACAGCGGTCCAGATCCAAAGGTGGAAACCTTCCCAGGTAACATCGTAAGTTTCGTCGGTAACATAGTGGGTATAGTATGCGCGCATGGAGGCCGCAAAGACAACGACTAAACCGAGAGAGAAGACAACGATAAGAGCGATGCGTTGCGACAGAGGAAGTTTGAGTTGAAAGAGTGTTTGCAAGGGCAGAGCGCAGACAAGGAGATCGGTCAGGACTGTGGTGATTGCTTGGCTCCTGCGCACGAAGAGGTTAGTGATGGCCAAGAGTAAAACTGATGAGTTCCAATACTTACAAGACTCCAGGGCCTTCAGGGACGCAGCTGTCACCTCCTGTCAAACTCCAGTATGCAGAGACAGGTCTGTCTTCAGTTAGTACAAGAGTACAGGGGTTGTAACGAGGAGTGTATTAACTTACCGACATTGCGTCCATAGTACGATCAGGAAGATAAAGATCAGGGATGTTACGATGCCAATCGAGACAAAAGTCAAACGTCGAAGCCAGGAGCGAGCAGGGGCAATGCGCAGGTAAGAGACAAGGATCGAATTTTTCGCCAGACCTGACGAGAACAGAAACAGTGTTTGGGCAGCAAGAGAAACCTTTCTGCCTGTTTCTGCTTGTGACTTTTTGAGATCCCAAACGTGGATGTTCCAGCCGTACAGCTGGGCTGCGAGAATGACACAAACAGTAACTCCAATGCCAAAGATCTAGAGTACCACAAGTCAGTATTCGAGATGAAATTGATATTCGCACATGCTGCCGAGGCAGACTTGGGGTGACTTACCATGGCAGCCAGCATAAGCCAGTCATCGAGGCCATGCTTGTTGACTTTGAATATCCGGACATAGAGACGGGCCATGAGGGTGAGGATGGCAACGGACATGATGGTGACCTCTACGATGAGCAGCGCAGGCCCACGATGCTCTGGGTTGTCATAGTTGGGCTTTGGCCATGTAGCCACCACCTCGAGCGGTGGGTTACGCATGATGATGTCGTTTCCTTGGTGGTGACTGTGACTGGTATGTATACGGCTGAGAGAACTCAGCTCTCCAGATCGAGAGACAGAGAGACAGAGACCCGCGGCAGCGGGGTGGGAAGCAGGAGGATCATCATTATATGTAAGTATTACTTACAGTCCTGCATTGCAGGACAAGGACAAGAGTGGCTCATTCGCTGTTTCGCCTCCGCGTGGTTAGCTTTCTAGACCCGCCTCCACGCATATGGATTCCGTAAGAGGCAATCTTGAGATTGAGTAGGAGAGGATAGGAACTGAGCCGTACCCGAACCCTGCTTTTGCGTTATTACGGCATCGCGTGACGGCGGGTTCCTGGTCTGGCAGAGTGAGCCTGCTTAGAGAGAGAGAGGCCTACCCCTTGGCTAGACTAACTAGAGTCGAATGAAAGGGTTTTTTCCCATGGTTACAGTGCATATTGATTGGGCCCGGGAGTACGGGAAGAGGGTGCCTGTCGGGGCGAATCCACAGATTTTCTGACATGGAGGCGCCTCTGCCGGAGGTACTTAACGGAGCAGGTCTAGCTTCCGGGCGGAGCTTACAGTAGCTTTCTCGGACTGGGGGTCCCGTAGAGGAGCCGAGGCTACAGCCCTAGGGTACCTCGATTATCATTGATCGATCAGAAGCCAGGATGTTCTTGGTTAAGTGCTGGAGTGCTGGGGCTTTTAGCCAACAGCAACCAGAGGAACAGGCCTCTGTGTTGAAATCTCTCAGCAAAATGGATCGACAGAAATAGAATTAGGCTATGATTGGATGTCGACTTGACAGCTGTCGCATCTTATCAGAGCAATTAAGATCAAACTTTTTATCTTTATCCGGTCATTTATGTGATGATCTATTCAATTCAACAGTTGAGTTCAATTCAATTCAATTGACTGGACTTTCACTCTCACATGACAATCCTACAAAATCAATTCAAAACTACTCAACGCCATGGATTCATTTTACAGCAAGAAACTACACAATAGGCAGGTGGGCGCATGAAGGAGTGAAGTTCCAGAGCACTGTCTAACGCCACTGCATGACATTTCGGTACGTACTTTACGGTATCCAACTAACAACTGCCTTTGTTTGGCTTAGCCTCCTGTCAAGGGTGCATCTTCCAGGGGTAGAAAAACGTGTGAGCGAGACATTTTGAAAGAATTATCACCTGAATTTTCTTCTTATTAGCAGCGACCTGTTAATTTTTCGCTCGGACCTTGAACCGTTAGAAACGTGGTCCAGTTCGATAATCGGCCAATAAGCAAAGAATCCCTACCTCCTTCATCAATCGGATATATAACCTGAAATTGGAATTTCGTGCATGTTAAAGACATTTACTCTGTCAATAGTCTCAGGTGATTAAGCCAACAGTGTGTCTGCTATTCATATTGAAACACAAAGACGTTTATACTGTTGTTCAGCTTACCTCAAACAGTCAAAACCTGACATCCAACTAAACTTCATCTAGAAGCTGGTTTCGAAAATGTGCGAATCTCCCAATAGAGTTTCAATAGACGTATCCACCTCGGTCTGAGGCTCTCTCATCTCCGTTTAGACTTGGCCGTATAATACGAGTGACATACCAAATCATCCATCCGCCCACAACCCGAGCATGCACATTTAGCTAAATACCTAGCAACCCAACGACAGAGCAATTGAAGCCCGAGCGTCTTAAGCAAGAGATCTTCAAAACCGTGGTGTTGCTGTAGGTGATCTCAATATAAAACACACCAAAAGTGGGTAAATCGCTTCAATGTGCCGATGCTACGGAACACGCTATCCTAGAGCGCGGAATTGAGTGACATATCAAGCCCAACTACCGGAAAAATGCTTCAGGTGAAACAAGTTCGGCGTTGTGCTGAGCGTTGATCCGCTTCTTCGGCCTCAACAATTTTCTCACGGACCTTATAAGGCGCTATTTCATCTGATGAATGGGTCCGTAGGTTTTCTTTTTTAGCCAAAGAAAGGTACTGGACGTCATAAGTTTCATGTTGTTTCCGATTTGTAGGCTCTTGAGTGAAATATATTAGATATGAGTAGAATTGGTGGCAGAGTTGCGAAAAATCACTGGCACAGCTCGAGGAGCCGCATCATACCGCCAGAAACGTTCTTTTCTACATGCGGTATGACAGACAGGCTGTAGCATGTACGTCGCTTGTAATGCGTAATTCATCTCTGCGCTAAGTCCACTTATACGATACGAGAAATAAACTACTATTCAGGACTCTTCAGTCCATGTTCCACAGTTGTGAGTATCTTGTATTGTTCGCGTGCACGCGTGATGCAAGTCTCTTGGCGATCTTCATCAGAGTGCGAGCTCAGAAGACTGAACTTTCATTTACTTGCGCTGATCGTAAAGTTCTGGCTCACCCTGATGGCGTCCTTGGGCCGGCTTCACAAGTCGGTGAAGCCGTCGCCCTTTTTCCTCGAGCGCGAGATGGCTGTGACTAATGGAGCCCAAGTGTGCCACTGATGCTGAACGAGTCACTTGAGAAGCGCCACGAAAGTGTAGGAACGACGAGATATACAGCTCCTTCCTGAAGGGGCTTCTCGTCTACTCCGATACAGTATACCGTGCATATATATCATAAGCTAGAAATTGTGATATCTATGTCGATGGGTTGTAGACTGCCCTCCCGTCATGCGGCCCAATCAGATAACATGGTTAAGGCCGTCGACGCGGCCAACCATAAATGCGTTTACAGCCTCAACTGTGCTAGTAAGCCTAGCGAATATGGTAGTAGTTTCCATCAACGAAGAACAGAGATCATATCATGCATGACGCGGAGAACTGTTCGTACATATTCGGTCTGGTTAACGCAGAAAGCGACGGTAGGAGCTGCTGTGCCTGCGATACACATATCCTTCCATACCCCCTCGTGACTCGTCATGGAAAGTTCCTTGTATTGTAAAATTGCACTCATATGATAAGAAGTTGGCCAACTACCTATGTAGGTAGGCAAGGATTATGATATCCAGGTCTAAGAAGAATAAACGGCCTAAGAACTCTCTTGGCACGGTATGGATTAGCTCACCCATTGCACTGCGTATATTCGATCATTGAATTTCCTGATAACTCACGTATAGTCTTGGTGTGTGTGCTGATTCAGTGTAATGTTGTCTTACGAAGATCAACACGTCTTGTTTAACGACAATTATGCAAAAGTATCGGGGTTATGATCTCATCATGGAAGCTCCGACCCCGCCTGTCTCCACCCCGTCCCGTGCCGTCCGGCTGAAGCTCCGGATCTTGAACAACATATCATACGGGTGAGAAACAGAGTCTTGCAACGTCAATATGCATCAGATTTGGAACAGAGGGATAAGTTGGGAGTATCGTTAAAGGTCTGAACAAATGTAAAAGGCCCAATTTTTGATCATCTTTACATGAAGTTGGGGTAACTGCCAGGGAGCTGAGAGGCGGGTTCGGGAAGGAAGGATTGACCCCACTCCTTCGCATCAGAATGAGGTGAGCTGAGCGACGCCTTCCTCAACCTTCTGCTCTTGCATCCATTAGAAACACTCAATTCGTCTCCTTATCTTTTGGACTTTGAACAACAACCATCACCCACTGACTTCAAGCCTTTATCAACACTTCAACAACCTCAACCGACCCAACTACCACTCACAATGTCTCAACCCGATCCCAAACGCGTCAAGGTTGATGATGACGTTCCCTACGAGCTCATTTATTGGCCCGGTCTCCCAGGCCGTGGCGAGTTCGTCCGTCTCGTCTTCGAAGAAGCCGGAGTTCCCTATACAGACATTGCCCAAAACACAGAGAAGGCATTTGATGCCGTCACGAAACTCATAGCCCTCGATAACGTTGGTGATGAGCATAATCCTCCCGCTCTAGCTCCACCAGCCCTCAAGCATGGCAATCTGCTCATTTCTCAAACGACCAACATCCTTCTCTACGTTGCACCTAGGGTTGGTTTGGCGCCCAAAGAAGGCAATGGCGTGTACCACCTCAACGAGATTGCATTGACTATCATGGATGGTCTTGTCAATGAACTCCATGATACTCACCACCCTATTGCTGTTGGCCAGTACTACTCCGAACAAAAAGAGGAAGCCAAGAAAAGATCTAGTTACTTCATCAAGGAGCGCCTTCCCAAGTACTTCAAGTACATGCAGCGATTGTTCGACGCCAAAACTAGCAGAGAAGGGCCATGGTTGTACGGTGATAGTCTTACTTACGCAGATCTCGTACTATTCCAAGTGAGTGCATCCGCAGGTCTAACCACTTTCTTGAAAGCTTACTAATTCTCCCCAGGCTGTTGATGGCACTAAATTCGCCTTTCCCAAAGCTGTTGAGAAAATGGAAAAGTCTGGCGAGTACGATGGTGTGTTCAAAGCATACCAGGCCGTGAAGGAGAGACCCAACATCAGCAAATATCTCGAAAGCGATAGGCGTCAAGCCTACGGGGATGGAATTTATCGATACTACCCAGAGTTGCAAGAAGATGAAGAATGAAGAAAATGTGTCTAAGCCAAACACCCATGAAAGAACTACCACATGTACCTCGAGGATAGAATTGATATCATATCACCGGGTAGCAGAAAGATTGTCCTCGAAGGCACAGGGCGCCGAAATAAAGTACCCCGATTGCTGATCTAAACTCGCCTAAAATGACCGATGTACTCCATCCCTTATGCTCTTGATTCATGATATCCTGATGTATGCTTTACTGCCTAAACAAAGTTCCAATGCTATCCAAATTACCGTCCCCTTTTCAAACCCCATCAAACCAGGTATCGTATTTTCCAGACCCAAAGCGCCTTCATAAATCATGATCGATGTCCATAATGTCCATAATAACCTGTATCAATGTCCTCATGTCGCACAAGAACATTGTTCTTTTGCTGTTGCACCACGGAATGTCCGACGCCCAGCGTATGATCATCCCACTCCACCGCAGGCCTCCTCTCACCTGTTCTTGTTGTCAACTCACCATACACATATGTTCCTCCAAGTTCCTTGATACGCTGCTTTCGGTCATCGCCATCCATTGCTGCCATGCCGCTAAAATGATTCACCATATTACTCTCGCTGACATAGTACATCGCTCCAGCAATGGAGCTTGGATCGACTGGCATATCAGGCCAGCGGATAAGGAAGCTGATCATGATTGTGAGAGCCATCAAAGCCAAGATCCCAACTGAGATGCGGGCGCAGATATCATGGGAGATTCTGACTTGGGAAAGCGAGTAGGGAATATTGGCGAGTAGAATTGGCATGAATTCCGAAAATATGGCCATTAATGCCACGAGCCCCGGAAAGATTTGGCGATGCTTGATGGCAGACCAGAAACCCGAAAAGGGGTTCGTTGATCGGGTAAGGAGGACCGAGTTTGATGCCGATTGAGGGCCGTACGACATGACTTGATACGGAACAACCATGGCGATGGCTATACAATGTTAGCAAGTATTTCCTAATGTAGCAGAAGTTGTTCTCTAAGGTTTAGGACAGCAAAATAAAGTAGCATATATACCGGCCTGAGCTGGCATAAAGTGCATAGTTTATTTCGTCTCCTAGACCCTCAGCAGCCAACTTTTCAGAGAAATGGGACTTACTGATAAAGAATGCTGTCCAACTGAAGGAGATGATGACACCAAACGTAGCAAACAAGAACCGAACACCAAAGGTTTGGCTATTCATAAAGTTCTTGAACGACGAAGACTTGTCAAGTGTGAGGTGATAGTACAGCAAAAATACCATCAAACCAAGTAGGAACAGCAGAAACACTAATCGCCAGGCGAGACCAAGAAGGAAGAACGGGTTCCTTCGACCGGTGCTCACAACTTCCGTGTCTACGGAACTAGCCTCTAACGATGATGACTGTTGGAGGTTCTCCCCAGCATCGTCATAGAGAACAATGCCGTATTCCGTTTTGCCTGCGTGGTTCTCAAAGAAACCAAACCCATATCGCTTTTCGGCCACCTCCTTTTTGATCTTCCGCTCAGAATCCTGACAGGGTCTGATATCTCTATTGGCAGCAAGAGATGCAATACCCGCAACACTCCAGGGGTTTGCATAAAGACCGGTGTGAAAGTCCCTCAAACAGAATAACAATGCACAGAGAAGCAGTATGATAAGACCCAGAAGAGCGAGAAGGATGCGTGACGATAACGGAGAAACGCCGAGTGCCGGAGCGCAACCTTCGAAGGCGTTGATCTTGCACTGGCCATGCATCTTAAAACCGATGGCCTCAACAGCTATGGGCGCCAGAAGCGCCGACACCAATGCGATGGTCATAGTGATGAATGGCACAGGATGACCTTCAAGCAGGACGTTGAAAGGTTCTATGATGCTGCCTAAACCACCAAAATGGAGACTCATCGACTCCGATCCTCTGGCGCCATATTCTTGATTCATGGCGTGGAATGGCTGGAAAAGCTGCGCGTTATAGTCGATAGCTCGAGCAGGGATTGAGAGCATGACTGCCAGCATAGGAGGAAGGAACTTGCCCAGGAAATACTTCCCGGCATCGAGTTCAAACACAGTAATCACTGTTTTAACTACTCCGCCAGTATCATCGGATTCGGATGCGTCCCCGGTGGCAGTGGGGGCGATTGTGGTGGTCTTCTCGTACGTTCTCGTAGCACCTTTGACAGTTGAAATCCAAGTAGAAGAGTCTGTTCTGTCAGATGTTATCGTCTCGGTTTTCTCCGTGGACTTTATCGACATGATGGTTGTAGGCGCGGCAGACCTAGTAAGTGTCGCCAAGGAAGCGGCCTTTGTAGACACAACTTGCTTAGTTGTAAGCAGACCATCTGCACCAGTCTCGACGACATCGACTGTAGTTTCGACAGCTCCAAACTCGCTCACGAATGTCTCGACTCCATCAGAGATGACCACGTTCACCGTCTCAATATCTTGAACCTTGGTCACGTAGGTTGTAGGGTCTAGCTTTTCGACCTTCTTAATGGTGCGGTCAGGATCAACCGTTACGACATCGATAACAGTGGGTTTAGCTTTCTCTGTTGGCTTAGGCTTCGGCATAGGCTTTTGGTTTGTATCGGTATAAACGGATGTGATGGTGATTCGGCCGTATGAGACATAGGTACTCGCTGAGGCAGTCGTCTCTCCCACGCTTTCATATGCTGTAGGCGCCGCCTCGGTTATGAGATGTGAGATTGTTTTTGTCTCTCCATCCTCAACAATCGTGGTGTAAATCGTTTCTGTCCTGTCTCCTTCCAAAGTTGAGGTATAAGTGGCTACCACACCAGGTAACGAATAGGCTTGGGTAATTGTAATTGCCTCCGAATATGTCAAGGTACCAGGGGCGGCAGAGTCAGATCCAGAGGGGTATATGTAAGAGTAACCAACGCTGATGCTTGTAATGATGGATTCTGACATCTCTGCTGGCTTTGTGGTGACAATTGCTGTAACGATCTTTGTTGGTATGACTGTGACATCCGTACTAGTAAATGTTGACCCATCTTTTACTGTTGTTGTATAACCCCAATGTGTGGTATAATCAGTTGTAGTGATCGTTTCCGTGTATTTGCCTGTGGTACCAGGCACTGTAACTACAGTAGAGATGTCGCTCACGATGACTGTAGTCGCCAGTCGTGTTCGTCCCATTGGGGTCATGGGCAAGTCATTCGAGTCGTCTCCTCTCGGAAAGTTAGGATTGTCGATGGGATTCCGCTTGTGAACAATCTTCGCAGTCCCATCGGAATTAGGCATCTCTATCATTGCCCAAATGACGAGGCCCATGACAGCCAGAAGGAAAGCGATCTGGCCAACGATGAAGTACCATCTTAAAGCTGTCGGTTTATAGAAAGTCTTCTTCCTGTTGGAGGGCAGTTTGTCTGAATTAGTGTCCCACAAGGTGTCATCCGTCGCTTGAGGCGCGTAGCGGGCGTCTACGCCAGCTCGACTTGAATACATGGCGACAGTGACTTGGGAGCTCTTGCTTCACAGTGAGGAAATGATCATCGAGACATGAGAATGAAATAGATTGACGGCTCACAGAGAGAGGGGGAGAAGGCAAGGACAGAGTGCGGACGAGTCTAGGCAGTTCTATTAATACTAAGGATGGCTTAGCCTCAAGCCTCAGGATTCTAAGCTGACATTCAATCGGGATATAAACAGACCAACCGAGCAGCATAAGCATAGCCGCAAAGCATTGTGGGGGGTTGGACAAGCTTTGGCCGCATTTGCTGACAGCCTAGACAGCCTACGACAGATCCGTAGCTGACGATTGGTTATCCGTGCAAAGGTCAAACAAGTGGCGTTGGGCTGAGCTGCAGCTGCATTAGACCATATAGGGCTGAATCTCCTTAGCAGGGAGGTTGAATCGTTCTCGTTGGTTCAGTCTCTCACACCCCGAAAAACATGTAAGACGATGTAGCTGATGATGCGGGTACGAGTATACCAATCATCCTCTTCCTCTTCCAGTGGATCGGGTAAGGGAGTCTTGAGCGCAGACCAGTCTTCAACCCAGTCCAGTGTGCTTTCTGGTACAGGCTGGATGAATTGTGCAGCAGTGCGGCTGTCGAGGGACTTATAAGTCTCGCGATTTCTGGCAATTTCCCTCTTGTATTTACGCCTGTAGTCACGTTTATCGTCCCGGGCCTTTTTCTTCTCTTTCCAAGATGGTTGCTCGCGGAATTTTGGGCGAAGGCATGGCGAGGATGCCACCTTTCTAAGACGGTTCCCATCGAGTTTCGTTTCTCTAGAATCCCTTCGTAGATCGAATTCCGGATATTCTTGACTTGGCGACTTGTCTGATGTTGCATGAACCTTCTTCCGCGGTTGTGGCTTTGCGCAGGAAGCATGTTTGGTCTTGGGGTTTTGCTTTTTCTTGCCCATTATGTTGATGAAGTGATATGGTTATTCTGTGTGTCTGATATATTTTCATGAATAAGAGAAGGAAAAGACGATGCCCTCGAGTGCTGAGAAAGTATTTATATCAATCCAGAAATAGGCTCAGAAAAAAAAGCTCACGGAACTTTCGACGATGCAGCTGCTCTATGAACCATGAAGAAAATTGCCTTCGTAACTTTGCTAAGTTTTGCACAAAAGCTTGCTATAACCGTCACTCCACTGTAGCCCTCCCATGATCGCAATCATCAAGGCCAGCGAGACAGTAATACTCATGGTGCCATAAACCCACGAACTCCGTCGTCGCAGGCCGGCGAGCTCAGCTACCCACGTCGAAATGGTCGTCAAACATCCACAAAACCCATCTTCGATACCCTGCAGCACCTGGCAACCAATAATTCCACCCAGGGGCACATGGGCAAGATCCCAAGCCATACCTAGCACCGCCGTACCCAGAACATTGGCAGAGAAGGTTCCGACAGGGAACGTCGCCATCTTCCCGTTAAGGTGAAGGGACAGGTAAAAGCGTAGAAGACAACCGAGCGGTGCGAACACCAGTGAGAAGATTGCTTGACCTCGCCAGGCTTCGCGAGGTGGGAAGATAGCGAGCAATATAGCCCCAAGCCAACAGCCCCAGCCAAGGAGCACGCCCAGCGGATCTAATACACGCCGACTCAACGAAAAGGGGACTGAAGGGGTGATGCGCTCGAGACCAACGGCCAGATGACTTCCCACAAATAAGCCAGATAACGATAGAGAAACCGTGGTAATGATGACAGCTAACATAGCCATAAAAGAATATCCTCCGTTGCGACTTGTTGGTGATTCTGACCACCCGGGCGTTGTCAACTCGTTGGACAAAGCCAAGAATATATCTCTGATAAAACTCGAAAACGTAGTGAAGCTTCCGCAGAAGCCCGTCGCAAGTCCAATGTACAGAGGAATCGTTTTCTTTGTCGCCAAATGTGCCCTTTTTGCCGCCTCGAGGTCTACCTCCTTCTGCTGGCTCGAGCCAGATCCGACCTCTCCTTCGCCGCGCTTCTGCTTGGTCCGCTTGATAGCATTGTCATATGTCGGAGTCCCCCACTCGTTGAGAAAAAGCTTTCGATCCTCGGCAAGAAATCCCATAACCAGACTCCCAGTAAAATTTGCCCAGATGGTATTGAAAACAACGGGTGTGCCACTGTAGCGCGTCAGCGCTGTCAACCCTAATCGTGCTAACGTTCCGAGGATGGCGAAAAGCACGAGATATGAGTGCGTATATAGCCCAGTGAGCAGCTTTGATGTCTTTTTCGGCTCTGTCTCTCGTGATAGAGGCTCTGGTTCTTGGTCTCTGGGTCCATGGTGGACTGCGTTGCTTTGCCTTCTTGATTGCTCATGAGTCTGTTCTGGCGACAGAGTATCGAGCGCAGGAACCGATCTCGTCTCGTTCAGATCGCTATAGTCTTGTGGGACATTGTAGGCGCCCGAGTCGCATCGCTTTGGCTGTGATGGCGATTGAGCCGAGCCATCCGCAACATCGTTGTGGTCTTCTCTGCATACCGGTCGTCCCTTGCCATCGTTGATCCCAGCGTAGTCTTGTGGCGCACTGCAGGCTCCGACACTCGAGCGCGAGTTTTGGTCCGGGAAATTGTTGGTCATGTCGCGTTTCTCTCGTTGTATTCATATAGTCACTTCAAGTCAGGAGTCTCAACGTGCTGCGACGGCACAATTGGTGGTTCAGAGTCATTGTGTTGGAGATGATGTTGGGTCACGGTTGATATTAAAGCTATAGCTGACTGTCAAAAGCTATGCTTTGAGGCTAGATCTGCCGGATATGACGGCAGATCGCGAGGAAAGAAACATCCCGAACAACAGCCACTACTCGTTGGCTAGCCGGGAG
>JAPHDB010000151.1:0-125453 GCA_030772735.1 Fusarium sp. MBC 181 | reverse complement strand
TGCTGATGACTCATTCTCCATAACTCTAAAATATTGTGACCTGGGTACTTAACATCCCCGCATCTCCAACGTGAAGATGGCCCGTCCAGCAGGTCAACTTGCGGCTCAATTCATTGGTGCCGACCACAGCCGACTGGTACCCTTCACCAGGGATCCCGCCTCTCTTCATTTGTGCTTCCACATCCAACAGCATGTCGGCCGGGCGCCTAATCACAGACCTCCCTCTGGAGGTGAGGCAACAAATATTCACCGAATGCTTCAAAGTTGAAGGAGGCTATGCATACAACGCCGAGTCAGAGAAGCTCAGGAACGCTGCCGACAATACCCCGATCGATCTGTCGCTCATGTACACATGTCGCTCAATTGCGAATGACTGTAAAAAGCTTCCTTTCGCTGCCAACACCATTCATTTCTCAACCGTCTATCGAGAGGATTGGCGCAGTCTAGCTGCATGCTATAGTGTTGCAGCTAACTTTTACCGTGTTTTACAAGAGGCTATCACCTTGCACCTTGCTCATCTTATCACCCCAGAGATGTTTAAACAGCTCGAAGGGGAATTCCCTACATTCAAATCGAAGTTGGAAGAGGCGAGGAAGAAACACTTTCTTTTCTGGCATGACGGCGAACACCCTAAAGAACATCATGCCACGTGCGGCTTTCCAAACGAGTTCTTCCGCGAAGAAATATGGAATCCATGCCAGTCACCTCTGCTAGATCATCATGGGTTTGCTCATCTCGATCGAATGTTCTCGAGGTGGCGGAATAACCCAGGGTTTTCCATCAGGGGAAAAGAATATCCTCAATTCTACAATTTTGACTACAACCGATGGGACGACACCGCATCCGGCGAATTCTTTCGCTGTCTGCCTCAGCTCCTAGTGCTCATCGCCGACCAAAATCCAAAGGAATTCGCTGACCGTGTGTATCTGCACTTGCCACATTGGTGTGACAGATATCCAGCTGAAGACTTCCTCAATATGAAGCTTGGCCTTGAATGGTGGGCTATTCCTTCATGGCCACAGCTATCTAGTTTCTTGGATCGTCTCGGCGCCCCCGACAATTTATGGAAACGCCCCAATATGTGGTATTATCATTATGAGTTCATGTTTCAGCTGGATGCCTTGGGCAAAGATATTTCTCATGATCAGTTTGAGAATCCTCCAATCGACTTTGATCTCCGTTTCCGCGAGAAGCCTAGGTTCTCTGCTGCTGCTGCCGCTATCAGATTCATTGGTCTACTACCAAATCACCAGCGAAAGCAGCTCCGCACAATAAACCTGTACGAAGACCTCCCAGCAGTCAATGTCTCGTATCTTCATGGCCACGGGCTGGTGCCTCTGTTGAAAGAGAACAATGCGCTGAAGATAGAGCGTCGTGTCAGCATAATCGATTGCGTCATCAATATTTATCCGCCCGTAGTATCTGCTCAAATGTTCGTTGCCGCAGATCTAGAAATGTACGGTGTCGCGGAGAGCTTTGTGCCGATGCTGTCATGCTGGCTACTCGAGGCTCTTTCGGTGGAAAAGGCCGGGGGATCTTCCAACTCATTCTCAATGCTACTAGATTCAGGTCCTGATGCCGATTTCTGTACGCAAGCCTTCGAAGAGCTAGTCCATGGTAGCTTTGCTCGTGCCCGGGCTTGGAAGGACTGTCTAGAGGCAGGTTTAGTGCATTATGAATGGCCGGAAGAGATTCAATCCTTGACACGCAGTTACGCATATTCTTCAGAAGCTGGTTTCGAGGAGGCCGTCATGCAGCTAGTCAACCACTCCTCAGCCGTCTTGCGATGCAACTTCAATCCAGGACTGCCTCAGGGACATCAGAAAATATTAGACAATGTTAAGGGAGGGTTCACCACACCTAATAATCTTGATTCTCAGTCCTGGTGGCTGAGGGGCGGCCTAGGCCGTGTCGACCTACCTAAGCATCTTATGGATGTTGAACGTGCGGCTCGGGTCTTTGAGTTCCAGTCGGGAGATCAATATCTAGAGTCACAAGGACGTGTCGTCTCTCCTGTGCGATCAGTCAATGAAATAGTGGAGCAGTTGAGAGAAGAAAACGCGTATTAAGAGGCAGGACATTCAGGGCGTGTGAGCACTTCAGACGATGCCATGGCAATAGCAGGAGTGAAGAGTAGAAGGTTCAGGTTTTAAGCCATCAGGGATATTCGGAATGGCAATTTTCTGCCATGAGATAGCTCCTAATAGACTAGTGCACTAGAATAATTTTCATCATCAACTGGCAACAGCCGCAATCAGAGCAGCACCCGTCCCCGATCCATCCTTGGTGAGCTCTATCTTTATCCTTCCCTCATGCAACCTTCCAACCTCTGCAACATCTCTAAGCGCACCACGCATCAACTCCTCAAACTCTACATGAAACTCAAACAACGAGCCATCGACAGCAACATTAATCTCCTCTTCCACCAGCACTGCCGAGTTGATCATTTCTTCTGACTCGTATGATGATTTGCTTGTCGGTAGCGACGGCTCTGGGTCGGACGTTATACAGCCGCAGAGGCTTTTGAAGAATCGGACGAGTGAGGATATTGTACTGTTTTCTTGCTGCGTAGTAGGTTTTGCGGTGACCTCTTGCGCTTGCGTTATGGTTGTCGTCTTCGGTGTGGTAATTGTTGGTTGTAGTCGTCCAGATTGAATAAGAATTGCGGCAAGGCCTGCCCCTACTAGTCGTGCGGACCTTGTGATAATTCCCTTCGCGAGCGTCTGCAATAATCGCAAGTCTTGTATCGTCGCATCCTTCGCTGCCAGGGTTTCCGTCACATATGCCAGTGCTCCTTGCGTATCCTCTGCGCCGAATGCCGAGACCCTTGTCAATAATGCTGTTCCGATGCCCATGTGTCGATGAGCAGGGCTGTTCTCATGAAGGACAATGCCGAGCTCCCCGGTTTGGATCAATGCCAAAAGCATCAACCGTAATAGTTCGCCAAGGTACATACCAGAGACCATCTTCTCTAGCAGACCACAGCCAGGATCAGAAGAGCTCTGGTCTATCAGCTTGTCAAAACGTGTCTGGGGAAGAACAACCAGTTCATCGTCCCAGGATCCCCATTCTGTGTTGATTACCATAACTCCATCCCCCTTCGTCTTCTCATCGAGTCCCAACCTTGGGATATTGGAGATTCGTTCGACATAGGCAGCGTTGGTGCCTGTTCCCAGGATGATAGCTGCCAACGTTGAGCTGGATTTCTTCGCGGTATATGCTTTTGTGAGAAGTGTGCCAACAGCATCATTCGCTAACACGCACACTCGTACTGGCAACGCAATTTCGTCAATTGCTGCTTGCAGTAAAGAACAGGGGTCCTGATTCACAGCACTCGGAATATCCCATCCTTTATCCCAGTGCACGAGTGTACCTTGAGACAATGATGTCTGTTCACAAGTAAAACTGAACGTAAATCCCAGATTAAATGTCTGCTGCTTCAAGTCTCCCTTCCGAATTTCGAGCGCATATTCATGTAGAAAATCTCCAATCTTCAATGCGATAAACTCAAAAAGAGGTTTGTAGCTTTCATTGACTCTTAGTTCGGGGGGAATAACGTGCTTTCTTTGGAAGACATCAAAGGTAGAGTCGCCATATAGATTCACAGCACACACGCGACAGTTTGTACCTCCTAGATCAACGGCGAGAACCAATCCTTTCTCATGGCCGGTTGGTATCTCAGTGACAAAGGAAGGTATCTGATAAGAATGCTTGGCTTTTAAACCATGCTCTGATAGGTCTGGTCAGCTAGAGACTTGAAGATATGAAAGAGGTACATACGCATCTGTTGGACGAAGTGGTTCGTAATTCTCTGCACTTTGTCACCGTCAATTTCGAGTTCCTTGACAATGAAATCAACAGTCGCCGAATGGCCGTCTCCAAAGTCATTTTCCAACATAATTAATTCCGATGGCTGAGACAGAATGGCAGAAACATCACATGAACGGTATTTGGAGAGTGCAAAGTACAAGTGTCAAAGGACTAACACCAAAATTGCCAAAGTTTCCGGAACCATGTAAACCGCCGTCACCCGAAACAGTATAGTCTTTCATCCGGCGATGTCCGGTCCGAGGCCGGTCAACCTCGGCTGCCAGCCACTTTAGTACTAGACCACCAGCGCAAGCATACAAGGTGATATCCGGCCACTTCGCCGCTCTTTTCTCCCCGCATCATCCACTTTTACAATCCCAGACATACGACCAGAAACAATTGCAGAATGACATTCGGCGAAAATTCCCGACATCAAAGCGATGAGTCTGGAGCGCTCAAAGCTCGCAAGGCTTGCAGTACGTACTCACCATACCCTTGTCGATGCCATGCGCTAATTATAGCATCCTAGTCAATTGTCGCAAGCAGAAGATGAAATGCGTTATACAGGGTAATAACGAAACTTGCAGACGGTGTCGTCGCGCAGGTTTGCCTTGCGTGTTTGTGCCCAGAGCGAATGCGGCGCAATTACCATCAGCGTCTGAACCTTTGGATCTAGAGTTTAAGAATAATGTTCTTTCGAGACTCAAGATTGTTGAAGAGCGATTGGGTCTTTTGGGTGAGAGTAATATGAGTCTGGACATGTTTTCTGGTGTGCAGGAACAGTCGCCTGAGGCTGGTGATGGACCGCTGTGGAATGCGATTTTGCAGTTGCAGAGATGTTGCAGTGGATTGCCTTCTGAAATATGGCATCGTGATACTGTGGAGTCATTATGGTCATCGTATGTCTTTTTTTCCCCCTTGATCTACTGCTCTGTGAATAACATTTTGGTGTTGTAGGTTCCACGATAGAATGCCTGGACTGCATTTCATGCCTGACAAACAGACATTCTCAGCACCGCAACCAGTTCTACTCGCTTCTATCCTCTACTGTTCAAGTACACGAGGTCCACCAGATATGGTTGACATCGCGCCTCATTTCTTCACAGTCTTATGCACCGCCATTGCCCAACTGAGCATTCCCAGTAGTGAGATCGGACGACCCATCGAGGCTTCTGTATCTCGCGAAGAATGGTCTTTCCAAACAGTACTTGGCATAGTGCTAGCCGGTCTTCTTACGGAAGGAAACATAAGAGAGACTGGCAATTGGATATCTGTGGGCTATAGACTGATGCTGGACTATTGTCCCGCTCACGTCGACGACACTTCAAGGGAATGGCGAAAGCTGTTCAGCGGCATACAAATCGTTGACCTTGAACACTCATCAATTCATCTCGCCTATCCAGTCATACCCATCGAAGCACCACTTGCTACACTTCGAATGTCCCCTCTCGACCAACTATACAAGCTTTCGCGTATGATGCACACAGGTCTTAGTCACTTCACGGGACGAAGGTTGCCGACAATATGGTCATGCTTTGAAGATTCACCACTTGACAATCACAACTTCACTACAAGCTTCACAGCTATCGACGGTGTACTCATTAGAGACTGGGCGAAGCAACTGGACGATTGGTTGGTGGAGTTCAATGGCAAGACACCAGAGCCGGATCAAAGCAGTAAGCTTGTTCTTCGACAATATGTTTTACACCGACTGCTCGTGCTGTCGATCTATCATCCTGCTAGGAGTGGTAATCTATGGTCACATAGCATTACATCTCATGAACAGGAGGAATTACTCTTGTCAGCTCGCGCGACGCTAAAGCTTCATCAACATGATGATTCAATCTGGTCTAATTGGGATTTAATCATTATTACTTGGGCAGCTTTGATCGTTCTGCAAGGTATACAAGGTGGCGTTGGAGAAATGGAAGGTAAGCAATATTTTGTTTGTTATAGGTTCTCTAAGCTGACTCTTATATACCTAGACATGACAAACATCAAGCTCCATCTCGACATTCTCAAACAGAAGAACGAGCCCAAACCAAGCCTTTGTGACAAACTTATCGCGCGATTGGAAGAAAGCCTCCAAGAAGTCAGCACGCCTGATTTCTCGTATGTTCAACCAGCACATCCATCAGTCATGGATCCCAGCTTTGACTATACTTGGCAGATCTTTGATCAGGTCAATCTGCAACACATTCAATTCCCTGGTTGAGATGTTCATCTGTGGGTATTGTCCGCAAGGTTACATGCCGATGGGGAAAGTGACGGATCGAACTCGTGTAGTGGGCGATATACGAGAGGCCATGTTATCAGGCTTCAAGTCAGCATCGTCATGGTCATCGGCTGACAGAGTTGGCGATGGAGGAAGTTGTCCCAAGACTTCTTTTTCCTTGATGGTCTTTTCGACGCCCTTGAAGTACTAGATTCAATCAGTAACCTCGTCCCTACAATGAACTTGGGAAGACTTACGTTGACAGTCTTGACTTTCATCTCAAGGGTAGCATCCTCATCCACCACAACCATACTCTTGGCATGGAGTTGGAGACAAGACAGGGTGCAAAGATGACTGACTCCACCCTCGACAGCCTGTTGCAAAGCCAAAGCCTTGGAAGCACCCGTCGCAATAATCACCACCTCTCGAGCGTCCATGACAGTTTGCACACCAACCGTCAAAGCCATGTTCGGAACAGCATCAATATCATCATCAAAGAACCGCGCATTTGCAATCCTCGTCTCATAAGCAAGAGACTTTACCCTTGTGCGACTAGACAGGCTAGACCCTGGTTCATTGAAGGCGATGTGGCCATCTGTTCCCACACCACCAAGAAACAGCTCAATGCCTCCAAAGGACTTGATCTTGTCTTCGTATTCTTGGCACTCTTTGAAGAGATCCGGTGCATTGCCGTTGAGTAGATGGATGTTCTTGTCTTGCATGTCGATGTGCTTAAAGAGGTTGTGGTGCATGAAGGAATAATAGCTCTCTGGGTGATCACGAGGCAAACCGACGTATTCGTCCATGTTGAAGGTGACTACGTGGCGGAAGGATACTCTTGAAGCTTTGTATGCGGTGGTGAGGGCTTTGTATATATGAATTGGACTGCTTCCTGTGGGTAGACCGAGGACGAAAGGCTTTTCTTCTGAGGGGCTGAAGGCGACAATACGACCTTATCGACGTGTCAGATGTGTGGTAACATAATTTTGAGGGTGGAATCTTACTGATGATGTACTCCGCGATATAATAAGATGCCTCTTGGGGGCTTTCACGGATGACTAGACGCATCTTGAATTGATACAAGGCAAGAGAAATAAAATAGCGTGATAAGGTGTGTTTTTAGTGGATATGGTTAGTGAGAACAGTCTCCAAACAACACTCGCCAAGTCTTCCATGAATGCAAAAGTCTTATACTATCAATCTCAACACGTCTTGCGTCATCGACCCTTTGACTCAGACTGTGTAAGTGAGTCTATCTAGCATAACCACTATCCTGTTTGATAGAGTTTTGAGAATGGCCGAAGTTTGCCGGTGAATGGTCCACGGTCCTTCTGGCTTTTAGTCCGGCATACTACGGTCATCTTGTGACATCAAAGTTGGTTAGCCAGGACGTACTAACTGCAACTAATCTTCTAATGGAAGAATCTGGGGAAGCCTACTGTTATTGTAATGTGACAGACTGATAGCTGCATCTTATGAATGGATCATGATACACTTGAGTCACACCCTGAACCTGGAATCTAGTTGATCAACAGATTTAATAAATTATTACTCGAGAACAATTGAAGAACACTAAGACTATCCTATGCTACTACACTCTAACAAGTATACTCCATGTCAAGAGTAACAGTGGGAACTCCCTTGAATCCCCCAGGAACAACATACGAAACGTTGTAAATCCAATGGTTCCTCAACGTAGCACCATAAACAACATCCTGCTTCTCCAATCCAGGCGCAGTAACATTCACCTCAAGACAAGGTAACTTCTCCAAACCTGTAATAACATTCTTGTTTCCAAGCGTCCACGATGGCGGAATACCAGTCAGTGCAAAAGTGAAAATGTCAGTACCCTCCTGCGTAGTGTTGGGATAAGACACAGTCAGCGTCTTGGGTCCTGCCTTGGCGCTCAGCGTGGAGGCGCTGGGGTACAGGGAGAAGAAGCCCATGTACGGGTAGGGCTTGTGCTCGGGGTCTGACGCCCATTGAACAATAGCGGGAACGTATTGGTTTCCTCGGTTCTTCTCCTCAGCGACGGTCTGGCCACCGATCATGAGCTCGGCGCTAAGCCAAGATGTAACATGACGAGGAGTCTCAGAGTCAAGTTCCTCGTAGACAGTCTTGTTGATGAATCGAGTACCCTTCCACTTGCCCTTGGTCTTAATGATAGACTGCGCCTTCTTGGACACAGTAGGCGCAACAACATCAAGGACCAATGCGATAGCAGCACCTTGCGCGACATCGTACAGGAGATCACCTTCTCCAAGTGGCGGTTGACCACCAACACCACGACCATACAGACCCCAAAGAACCATGGAAAGGATCTGGGAATGAGTGTTTGCATCGCGACTGTACGCACGATCATACGGTCCCACCATATTTCCGAGGTAAGGATTATAATGCGCCGCAATATCATCCCAAAGCTTTTCAAGAATAAACTTGGAATTCTTGGTCATGGGCATATCCTTGGGTCCATAGGCAATATTCGCAGCAAGAGCCCAAATATCAATACCGTAATAATTCGGCGCGTTATACTCGGCCAACACATTCTGGCCATCCTTCTTGAACAGCTTGAGTAGATCGTCACCTTGCTCTTTGGCAAAGTTGATGAGTTCCTTGTTGTTCTTGCGCTTGCCGATCCAGCCGGTTGTGAGGGCTCGCATGATGGCTGGGTTGGAGTAGCCGAGGATTAGGTTGTCGTCTTGGGGGAAGGAACCGTTGCGACGCATACCGCCGATTGCGGCGGCTTCGAGGGCATTTTCTATGCGGGATTCTAGGCCTTTGGGGAGGAGATGGCCGAATTCTTCGACGACTTGGATGAGTTGGGAGCTGAGAGACGTCAGTTTTGGGTGGTCAAGTTTGATACGAAATACTTACCCGACGAACTCTCTCCAATTGGGATCATATGTCCCATAGATGGAAGGAGGATACAAAGTGCCATTTGGCGTAGGATCAGGCTCATCAGGAGCAAGCTTGAAAGTGCCGTACCAAGCAGAATCAAAATCGGAATTCAATTGATTCGCCAAGCTATGCCAAGTTAGTGGTTGCTCATCAATTTACATGGATTGACTTACACGTTCTCAATTGCCTTGACAGCAGCCTTGACATCATCTCCCTTCCCACGATGCAAAAGACCCGCAATGTACCAAGCCGTAAAACGAACAGACCATTGTCCGTTATCTTGATACCAGACATATCCATAGCTAGCATCAAATCGCGAATCAGAGACTTCCATGGAGTAGTCAAACAGACTCTGTGCTGGTGCAGTCAACTTGTGGTTGTTACTGCGTTGGGAAAGATTGGCTGCAGTGGCTGTTGAGCCAAGCGCCAATAACGAAGTAGCCAGTGTAAGAAGACCCATGTTTGCTGTCACACAAAAGATACGAAACAAACGATAGAGTCCAATTGACAAATGAGAGAGGATTGAGACGCCTCTTAACTGGTCTCATATCTGTGCCTCGGATATTCGTATTGTGATGGGCAAAACCGGTGAATGCTCGCCGGACTAATCTTCCCATCTTGGGGTTCCCCCGCAATCTGACCATGACTAGCATGGTTCGTTTGTACGAGCTAAGGAACAGGCCATTGTCGCTCTCCACATTTGATAGGGGTCCCCAGTTTTGGCTGTCAAAAGTCCTTGGCCTCTGGATATCGGGATAAGAACCAGTTACTGGGTACCTGTCTAGATAAGAAGATAACCAATCTTTAGGGGGCAATTGATATGCTCTATCACCCAATTGATACCGAATCAGTCCAATTGATGCTGATAGCATCCAATTGATTGCATGATGGAGATAAATTAAATGAAATGCAAAGTCAATTGGTCCCAAGCTAACTAATTTAGCAACCCATCCCCGCGGTTCTTCGGCCCCCAAAAGACCCTGATCTTTCCCCTCTCGGCTCACCTACTCTTCCCCGACTCCTCCCACCACCCGGTAAACATCGGCCAAACCACCGATCCCAATCCCCCCTGCCGCAGGTCGCGTGCACAGCGGAGACCCCCATGGGGATAAGTGTCAATCCCTATCGCGGGGATAAATCGGTCCCACCACAGAGGCATTGATAGATAATACTACCTTGCCTCCCCTCTTTTCTTGACTCAAACATCTTGAACTTGGACTTCAAGATTGTTCAATTCATTTGACAAGATGGTTCAAGCACAGGCTACTCTTGCTCTGGATGACCAGCTGGCTTCTGGCTGGTTTGGATGGTTCAGAAATAAGGGAATTTTGAAACTCAATGCTATTTTGTGTTTATCTCTTATCTCTAGTTATGCGACTGGCTATGATGGAAGTAAGTGCCCCGATATCCCTAAAATCTTCAGATACTAACATTTCAGGTATGATGAACGGCCTTCAGAGCTTGGATACCTGGAAGGAGTCTTTCAACAATCCAGATGCCCAAAGACTCGCCATGTAAGTACACTCTCAAAATACATCATTCAATTGAGTAGCTAACAAGTCAGTCTCAACGCCATCCAAAACATCGGCCAACTAGCAGCCCTCCCCTTCTGCGCCGGCTTCTGCGACAAATTCGGCCGTCGTCCAGCCCTAGTCGTAGGCGCCTTCATTATGCTCATCGGCGTAGCCCTCCAAGGCGGTGCTCAAAACACAGGAATGTTCATCGCAGCCCGCGGTATCCTCGGTTTCGGTCTCGCGCTCAACATCACAGCCGCGCCAGTCCTCATCATGGAACTAGCATACCCCACGCAACGCGCCCCCATGGTGTCCATCTACAACACTCTTTGGGGCCTGGGCGCTCTATCTGCGGCGTGGATTACTTATGGAACTTTCAGAATTGGAAATTCTTGGGCTTGGAGAATTCCTTCGATTTTGCAGGCGCTGTCGAGTGTGCTGCAGATTGGATTGTGTTTTGTCATTGATGAGTCGCCGAGATGGTTGGTTAGTAAGGAGAGGGAGGCTGAGGCTGAGATGTTGCTGATTAAGTACCATGCCAACGGTGATGCCAGCAATCCTGCTGTTGCTATTGAGATGGAGGAAATCCGTACTGCAATTCGTCTGGAGAATGAGGCTATGTCGACGACCAGCTATCTCTCTTTCTTCAAGACCAAAGGAAACCGTCGTCGATTCTTCATTATTCTCTCCGTTGGATTCTTCAGTCAGTGGAGTGGTAACGGTTTGATCAGCTACTATCTGACTCTCATCCTCAACTCGATTGGCTACCGATCGCAGGAAACACAGACCCTTATCAACGCCTTGTTGACGATCTGGGGTCTGTTCTGGGGTGTCGTCTTCTCGCTCCTCGTCAACAAGATCCCCCGCCGAACTCTTTTCCTCGGTTCAACCCTCGGTACGCTGGCAACATACATCACATGGACAGCCCTCCAAGCAACATACGAACAATCAACCGACGTAAACGCCGACGGCACAGGCGGACCCAGTGGTATCGCCAAGGGCGTTCTAGCCATGATCTTCCTCTTCAACGTCTTCTTCACCGCTGGTTGGGGTGTTCTCCAAGTAACATACGTCGTCGAGATTCTACCCTTCAACCTGCGCGCGCGCGGTCTTGTGCTGTACAACCTCTTCGTCGCATGCGCCCTCATCTTTAACCAATATGCCAACCCCATCGGTGTTGAGAATGCGAAGTGGAAGTATTACATTACGTATGATGTTTGGCTTGCTGTGGAGGCTCTTGTTGTTTACTTTTTGTTTGTCGAGACGCGGGGATTGAGCTTGGAGGAGACGGCTTTGGTGTTGGATGGTGCTGAGATGGGCGATAGGCTTGTTGGTGAGGTGCTAAGGAATACCGAGAAGGGTGTTCATGTTATTGAGACTGAGAAGCCTGCTGCTTCTGCGTAGGGTCGGGTTTAGTTTAATTTTGCAGTATGTTAGTATGATCCGAATGATCTAATTCATAATCTCTTGTCAATTTACCAGTAAATGGTCTATCTACCAATCATTCAAGTCATGTGTCACAACTGTCCAATTGATGCTCGTACTCACCGCCATCTAATCATCACGCCTGCATGATGGTTCCATCTCGTGATTGCCATAGAAAAATACGGAATTGCTACTGAGTCAAGTATTAATCGGCTCCGAAACTCGGAGACATGGCCGAGGTCCGAATATTACCCCATCCAAACGGTCAACGCCGGTGAAAGTGGACCTCGTCTTATCACTTCCCCGAAAGTTCACCCACTGAATCCACTAACTTAGCGTGAGGAGCACTGTAAGCGCCATTTCATCGCCTCGTATCTCATTTAATGAGAGCATATTCCCAAGAACCTGTCAAACTTCACTGTCTGGAGTAGCACACCAAAACTCAAAATGGACGCCTCATCTGAGAAGCCCGACTATGAGAACCTGGAGGTAATCCAGAGAAATCGCCTTCCAGCGAGGGCTTACTGGTTACCACCAACTCACATCCTCCTCAACGGAACATGGGATTTTCAATACGCGTCCACACCCCTCGAAGCATCTGAAAACCCACAAGACTCATCTTCCACTGAACCATGGTCTTCCATCACCGTCCCAGGCCACTGGCAACTTCAAGGCTACGGACATCCTCACTACACAAACGTTCAATTCCCCTTCCCCTCTGCGCCACCATTCATCCCCACCGAAAATCCCACGGGAACATACAGACGCAGATTCTCTGTGCCTAGTGACTGGGATAGTGATTCGCAGCTTAGGCTTCGATTTGATGGTGTTGATAGTGCGTATCACGTCTGGCTGAATGGGCAGTTTGTGGGGTATTCGCAGGGAAGTCGGAATGCAGCTGAGTTTGACGTTACAGGTATTATGAAGAAGGATGGTGAGAATGAACTTGTTGTGAGAGTTTATCAGTGGTGCGAGGCGTCGTATATTGAAGATCAGGATCAGTGGTGGTTATCTGGTATGTTTAATATCTCCGAAGCTACACTCATCTAACAGGAACAGGTATCTTTCGTGATGTCACACTACTGGCTTTTCCAGCTATTGCTAGGATTGAAGACTTCTTCGTCAAGACGAATCTTGATGAGCAATATCAGGACGCCACTCTTGACTTCACCGCGACCGTGGACCGATCTGCCGACTGTCCACCTCTCGAGCTCATCCTCATTCTTCGCGATGGTGAGACCGAAGTAGCCAGGACATCAAAGGACCTATCCGATCAAACTCCCTCGCAGCAACTTGAGATTGCCGTCAAGAACCCCAAGAAGTGGACTGCCGAAAGTCCGTATCTGTACCAGCTCGACGTCACTCTCAAGGGTCCCGATGACAAGGAACTGCAGAAAATCACGCAAAACGTCGGCTTCCGCAAAGTCGAGTTGAAGAACAATCTCATCAGCGTCAACGGCACCCCAATTCTTCTCCGCGGCACAAACAGACACGATCATCATCCCATCCACGGTCGAGCCGTACCCTACGACTTCGTAAGACAAGACCTAATCCTCATGAAACAACACAACATCAATGCCCTCCGAACAAGCCACTATCCGGGCCAACCGTGGTTGTATGATCTAGCAGACGAACTAGGCTTCTGGGTCATGGACGAAGCTGATCTCGAATGTCACGGTTTTTACGATGTTGTCACTCAACACGTTGAGCCAGCACCGTACCTGGACTATGAAGGAAGTAAAGAGGAATTCTTTCCCAAGGCTGCGCAATTTACTTCTGATAATCCAGAGTGGCGTGAGTCGTACCTTGATAGAATGGTGCAGATGGTTCAACGGGATAAGAACCATCCGTGTATCTTCTCGTGGTCGTTGGGCAATGAGTCTTTTTACGGTGTTAACCACGTGGCCATGATTGAATACGCGCGAAGTGTGGACGATCGTCTGATTCACTACGAAGGTGACATCAAGGCTCAACTGACGGATATGTACTCGTACATGTATCCTGACCAGGAGCGTCTGACACGTCATGTCGAACAAGACGGCATAACAGATGGAAAATGGGACAAGCCTGTTATTCTCTGCGAATATGCGCACGCGATGGGTAACGGCCCAGGCGCTCTAGACGATTACCAGGCTGCATTCCGCAAGTACGAGCGTCTCCAGGGTGGTTTCATCTGGGAGTGGGCGAACCACGGTCTTTTGCACAAAGACGGGTATTATGCGTACGGAGGAGATTTCGGCGATCAGCCGAATGATTCGACGTTTGTTATGGATGGGCTGTGCGATAGTGAGCATAAGCCCACGCCTGGACTTGTCGAGTTGAGAAAAGTGTTTCAGCCGGTCAGGTTTGAAGTCGTGGATGGGAAGGTGACTGTTACGAATGAGTATGATTTTGTTGGGTTGGGCCATTTGGAGGGCAAGTTTGATGTTGTCGCGATGAGTGATAAGTAAGTTCGATGATCCAGGTTGTGAAGATGGAGCTAATGTGGATCTTTGCAGGACGACGGTGCTTGAGAGTGGCAAGGTTGATATTCCGGACGTAAAGCCGTGGAGAACTGCTGAGCTTCCTCTCTCGATTGATCTCGGCCAGTATCGCGACCATGAGGAAGAAGTCTTCTTGAAGATATCCTTTACACTCAAAAATGCTGCTCAATGGGCGCCAGCGGGGTACGAGATAGCATGGTTCCAGCACAAACTCTCTGTCGACCAACCCAACATCCCAGCTGCTGTGAGCACAACGGGAGATATCAACGTCAAGGAGACGCGCACAGAGGTTGAATTATCGGGCGCAGACTGGATCGTCAAATTCGATCGCGTCCGAGGCTACATCACGAAATGGTCTGATCTTCTTGAAGTCGACGCGAAAACGCGCGCAGCGATCTATCCTTGCTTCTGGCGCGCGCCGACGGATAATGACAAAGATAGCGCTGTCGCTGTGTGGAAGGACTATGGTGTTCATCGGATGACATCTCAATTGCGATCTTTCCAGGTGCAGAAGGATACCGATGGCGTCACGGTCAAGACGGTTACGTATCTCGCGCCTCCAGTTCTGGGATGGGGCTACGACATCATCACTCACTACCACATTTCTTCTGCGGGTGTTTTGTCAATGAAGCTCAATCTCACACCCAAAGGTGTCTTCCCCAAGGACATTCCCCGCATGGGTCTTAATCTCCGCCTCCCCAAACCCCTCTCCGAAGTAACATTCTTCGGTCGCGGACCCGGAGAATCCTACCCCGACAAACAGACCTCCCAAGCCATCGGAATTTACTCATCTTCAATTGACGCACTGGAAGTACCGTACGATGTCCCCCAAGGTAACGGCAACAGAATGGATACGCGTTGGGTACGCGTTACGAACGCGCAAGGACATGGAATAAAAGCTACGAGACGCGATGAAGCAACATTCAATTGGACAGGTACAAGATTGTCGGATGAGACGATTGAGAAGGCGAAACATCCGATTGATCTCGTGAGGGAAGAAGCTACCCTGTTGAATTTAAGTGCAAAGGTTGCTGGTGTGGGAAGCGCGACTTGTGGGCCTGGGGTCAGGGAGGATTTGAAGGTCAAGGTGGAAGCTACCAGTTATGAATTTGTTCTGGAAAGAGTCTAGAATAGGGTAGCTTGGAGCTAATGTCAATTTAAACAATTTCGTCACAGTGATTGATTACGCGATGATCCTCATCTAGGTTGGTGCGCCAAGCAGGCATCACTTCAGGGTAACCATCAAGCGAAGTCATTGCACTCAAAGCTATGAACAGATCGATCGATAAATTCATCTGCATTTAACTTGCGAGATATTCATGCGATTAGATCGAATATTTCGTCGCTCTTAATACGGGATGAACAGGGTCAATCGTTGCGACCGTAGGGCTGACTACCGTGAATTATTGAAGCTTGGACGACAACAAGATTGACTGTCATTAAACATTCCATGCAATTGATCACTAGACTCGAACTAAACTTCAAAAGAGATGACATGTCCTTTAGAAGAGATGACTGTGAGACGAAGTAATTCGCTAGATGACGGTGGTGATTTGTTTCTACGGTATTCTGGAATGACATGTCTCGAATGCACAGCAGACCGTGAATATTGTGTTGAAGATATTTAACCGAGGTATGCATGTGCCCCACTTTGTTGCATATCTTCATTGGTCTCACTTTGACAGTTTCTTTGCTTTAATGTTTTAGTTGCTTCACCTCTGGATCTGTATCGTAACAAGTATCACCACTGCATCATCCCAAACAACAGAGATACCTACTAAAGGATTTTACCAACCGTTATATCGGCGTGACCGGTGCAAAGCATAACAAATGACGCACAGAGTTATGCGCTAAGCCCCGCATTCTACCAGGAACAAGCTCGACACTATTCCCCCTCTAGTAAAACGTCTCCAGAATACACACGCGAAATGAAACAATGAAGGGGTAACGCCTAAGCGAAACAATGCAGCACATTCCTCGCCCCTTTTTGTCAAAACATTGCCAATTCCTTCTTCTCCTCTTTTACACACACACGCACCAAAAGTAAACAAACTTCTTCTTTCTTTGTTCCTTTCCCATGCAGGCAGCTATCTATTTACTGCATCAACTCTACAGTACTCTACTCTAATAATATACACACAATAACTATCATCAATTAATTATGGTTTGCTACGACATGGTCAGATCCAGCGACAACAAGCCAATATGGCGTCCTCTCGCTCACAAATTCTCGACTCTCATCCTCAGAAGAAAACCCAGTAAACAAAAGACCAGAATCGATACCGACGAGAAGAATGACGAACTCAACTTCAAACCACTCGAGGTCCGATCTAATGTCCTCGACGGCCTTCACGTTCCCAATAGCTGGCTGGTCGAATCTCCTTCAGCTACCTCCCACGACAAGCTTACCCTCCCCGCCATCAACCTCTCCGAGTCACAAAAGTCCCCGCGATCGCGAGGCCGCCTCTCCAAGGATATATCAAGGCCCTTGACCATTGGCGATGTCTCCGCCTTGTTCAAAACCGAACAAGATCGTGCTTCGGCGCTGGCAAGTCTTACTTCCTCTGACACAGCTCCTAGAGAGGAGCGCAGTGTGCTGGATCGTGGTCGACCTGTTGAACCTCGGCATTTAATACACCAGCCTGCCCAACGCACCAAGCGCAAGTCACTGCCCTTGGAGTTGATGTTCACAGCCCCAGCATCAAACGAAGGACCCTCCGACACTGCCACCTCTAGTAATGACACCACAACCAAGATCGACGTTGCTTCTCCATCCTCTTTCCAAGACTCTTCTCCTTGGACTGCTGAGCACAGAAGACGATCTACTATCCGCATCGTCGACCGATCACCCACACGAGCCGATGAGACCAAGAACGAAACGACTTCCACGACACCACCATCACAAGACGAGCCTGCACCTCGAGTCAGCCAATCGATCCCAAGAAAGCCCGTCGCTCCAGCTCCAGCTCCAGCTCCTACATCCACACAAACACCCTCTTCCTCCACCAACGACAGCAACAACTCTGATACCCCATACTCCACATCCGTCACAAGACTCAAACCCAAACAACCCTCCAAGCTAAGCGACCGCCTCTCCTGGATCAAGAACCTGGAGGAGAAGAACAACGACCGACCGAACAAGGACCTAGCTGAGCTCCCCAAGCGAGCTGGCACCGTCTCAGACAAGCTGGCCATGTTTGAGAAGAAGAACATGTCCGCCGCCAACAAGCAGCACCTGCTGGCGCCCACACGGACGTACTCTAGCAGTCACTCAAGCACATACTCAAGCACCTACAACTCAGCGCGCGGTCGCGAGAGTATTTTCTCCACGGACAGCAACCCAGCTGTATCATCGACACGAACATCCATCGATACAACACATCGCGCTTCTTCGGTGATGAGTTACTACGATGACTCGTTCCGACAGAAGCTTGAGTCGCTTGTCGGGCAGGAACCTGTCGAGGCCGAGGCTACCAAGACTGAGGAGCAGCAATAAGCATATACCCATACTAACCAACCACCATGGCGTGAAAATACCAGAACTCTGTTCCCGTTGTCGAGGCAGGCTTTCCCTCCACTTTAAGAACATGGAACTATATTACCTACACAGAATATCATCGCGCTGGCGGTGCATGTCTCACGACTACAGCAATTTACATAGATTACACCTTTTATGATTTTAGAATGATGCATGCGACTTTATATTTAATAGCATTTTATTTTTTACACTCAGTATATATACCTTTCATTTGTTTCTCATCTTGTCCCCATCCGCTGTGATCTACCTTGTGTCAAGACGTTGACTTCCATCCACCCTCGCCAATCATCATTGACTCTCAACCGTGACCAGAATAGTCCCCGGCCCATCTCCCGAACTTTTCACCTCCGTCGAGACGATTAAACTATGTGATCCTTTAGAGGGCACCTTAACTATGCGGGGGAAATCTTGTCGCGGGGAAACTCTTGTTCGGAGCTTTTCCAAATATAACTCATCCCCAGACGACCCATAATACTCGTTGACACAAGCCATAATTGTGCTCGCCCCAAAAGTATGGTTTGCGGAATACACAACTGCCCATGACTCTAAGTCCACGGAAGAGTCTTTCTCCCTTAGGCCACATACCACAATGATTCGGCTCGATATAAAAGAACCAGAAGAATTGGAGATCTGAAAGTCTAGAAACCCAGTGAAGCTGTGATAATTGTTGGTGATGAAAGCGTGGCCATTTTGATCCCACAGGTCTGCTGGCTTTGCAGCAAAGGAATGCATCTTGTATCCTGGGCTGATGTTCATGTATGCAGCGATATTCATAGCTAAATCGCTCCTCAATTTTTCCGAAACGAAAGGCGTGACGCGTTTACGAATGAAGACTTTGTATCGCGTACCAGCCCACATGTGGGAACCCGTTGACTTAAACAGGTCTGTAGGTGTGGACCGAACATACCCGTCCGCTGTCTTTGTCAAATAGACACCTATGTTGCGTTTAATATTTGAACGATCGGGTAGTAGACAAGCCAGGTTGAGGATGTCCCCCGTGCCTAGACGTGTCTCCAGTCTTAGACCCTTATTTGTCATGGCCGTTTCGAAACCGCTTCGCATGCTTGGCGCGAGAGAAAGATGCCGACAGTGCGCGAATTCTGCGGGGGACTGCGCTAGAATACCGCGGTATTCTTGAGACATGTCTTTCGCTTTCCATGCGAAGATTGACATATCGGTTGTCTGCTTAATGATTTCTTCCTGCAACCGTTCAAAAGCCCTTGAGCCCTCACCGTACATCATCGGCATATGAACATCAAAAATACCAAGAAGGCAATACGCGATGTCTTCAACCCTTGTTGTTGTCCGGTTAGCAGCCCAGGACATACGTCTTGCCAAAGGGATATTCTCAAGAGATGCGATGTTCTCCAGAACCTCATTGTCGACACAGGTGATTTGAGAAATGAAGCCTCCCATATTTTCTTTCGTCCCTCTGAACTGCCACGAACTGTCATAAAACCACAGTTCTCTGGGTGCTATCAGCTCTTGCAAAGTCCACCCCCTCGTGAACCATCTGCAATCTTTCAACTCTTCGTAAAGATTCCCATCACTCGCGAGATCTTCAAGGTGTGCGAAACAAATAGTCGCCTGCTCATACCATCTGAACATAGAATTAATAGCCTCGGCGAGCTCAGCGCTGCTACGCTTGTCGATACAGCAGGTATCGACCCATGCGTAAGACATGCCTCTCTCTCGTGCCAATTCGCAAGTATTTAGTATTTTAATGTAGCCTGACTTTTGGGTCGGTGAGCTTTGTTGAATCATGTCTTCGAAGGTGACTTCTTCCTTTCCCCATGTGTGCGACAAGATTGCGTATTCCGTTGAAGATAGATCGTCTGGATTGGCTCTTTCGAGCTTGATTGTGGAGGTGTTGATTAGCCACATTTTTGCTCAAAGACCGCATAGAGCTTGAAATCTTTAGTTGGGAATTTCCTGCGAAACCATAAATTGATGAAGGCGAATGAGTCAAGAAGCTGAGAGGTATATAATGTCAGATGCGGGGTCAATGTGCACTTTGTTCAGCTTCTCATAGGCTGGACAAACGACGCTATTTATTGCCTGACTATGGCCTCGTGTAACAATGAGAGGTCATTATAATATGTTGGCCGAGTCTAGTAGATGACCAGTTAGGGCTATTTGCGATCAACAAGAAGAGAGCTTGGATCATTATGTAATGAGTTTTGTCTATTGTAGTATGTACTGTTGCTTATTTGATATCCAATGGCATTGTTCAAAGTATGTCTCGGTAATAGCGACTTAGCTACACAGTTCCAGATGTTCTCATTTACGAGAAAGCTGCCCTTATGTCCATTCCTATAGGCTCCAACCCTTGAGGAGCATCCCTCTCTGTAGACAAGTCATCCGCACCCATCATTACCACAAATACACTGTCTTCCATGTCAAGCAAATAGAACTTATTCCAGTCATACCCAAGTTCAGTACAACTTTCACCGTTGCAGGCCCTGGCTGGTACATGACACTTCAAACCAGCAGCACTAAGCTTCTCACAAGTCAACGGACGTTGAGATTCCTTCGCGACACCTTTACAAGGCTCTAAAGGAGCCTTGCGGCCGGAACCATCGTACCAGACGCACAGAGGGACATTGTTGACCATGATATGTTGCGTGTCTTCTTCGAAGCGTATGGAAGTCGACTATGAAATTGGAAATGGGCTGGAGCTGACTCGCACTTGATTGCTGTTCGCATACATGACGACTTCGCCTACTGATTGACTTCGGGCGACAAGCTAGAAGGTAGGGACTGGCGGAAGTGTGGATTCGGTTGTCGCGGCTGGGGTTTCGTCTGTTGTAGTCTGGCTCATAGACGCAGCGGTTGGTCCATCGGTAATTTCGGTGGTAGCCAAAGTGGTGATCTCAGTCTCTGTACTTGTGACTGTTTCGCTGATGGACCAAATAGTGGTCTCGCTCGTCGCAGTAGTGGTGATCCCCGTAGACCCTTCGCTGGTCACTGCAGTAGTTGTACCGGTCTCTGTAGCGAAAGATTCTGCCGTACTAGAGAGTCCGGTCGAATCTGCATCAGTCTCGCCGGCAGAAGAGGAAATGCTGGGGAAAGATTCAGCAGCGAAAGAAGTGCTCAATAAAGACGTCGCTGTCTCAGAGAAGTAGATCTCTTCAGTGATCGAAGTCTCGAAACTTGAAGCCGAGGCTAGAAGCGTTCTCAAAGTGGTGGGTAGCGACACAGCAGTCTCAGATGACAGAGTGACTTGTGGAACCAACCGCCACAAGGGCCCCGATTAGAAATGTCGGGGAAATCATTGTATGAACAAGTGACAAAGTTGGAATTGATAGCGAAGATGGAAGAAAAAAAAAAAAAAAAACCATCTCTTTATTCTTCTGCCTGAATCAATTGCCAAGAGTTGTTCAGCTCATATCGGCAAAAGTATTGCTTTTAGCGTCAGCTCAGTCTTAACTATTGATTTCTGAACCACGCCTTAGTCAATTGAAGCTAAAGCTGCAACCCACTAATCTAAGGCTGTTATTCTTCCTTTTTTTGCTTTTAGCTATTTATTAAAACAAAGACAGATTCACGAAAATTTACGTGGACTGGACTCCAGATAGAATCTATGGGAAGCATAATAAACACACATTTTTGTTGTGTCGTACAGGTGCAGTGCCCCTGTCGTACCCTGTTATCATGGCTCTTAAAATCAAGTTAATAGTGAGACACATCCAGGGATCGATACGGGAGAAAGTAATGGGGTATGAAAATATAGGAAAGTTACACTGGAAAGAACTAATTCTAAGGATGTTTTTAGACATCGTAATTGAAGCGTCCAATACCATCTGCAGAGGGCCGACCATCACCATACGTTGGAGGCCGACCGACGTAGCCTGCAGGAGGCCGACCAACATGTCTTGTCTAGCCATTCATCTTGCGCAAAATACATTTGGGCACCATGACTGCCTAAAAACTGAATCCCCCTCTTTTGTACTGACATGAAACGTTGATCTTTCCCATGAATCTTGTTCCTCTTTCTTCTCCGCTTCCTTTCATCAATTTATGGTTGATAAAACGTACCACCCGACAAGCATCCGGCCAAAAGAAACCGCAAGATTTATCTCGCCTTTTTACCTCGACATCCTTTGATCTTTTATAGCAATTTGTTTCCATTTCCATCGTGCAGTTGTCTATACGCTAGATCGAGATGGCAGACATCCAGCGGCAAGCTTTCCTCCTGCAAACCGACAGTATTAGCACTGACGCTTTCAGAAACGCCTTCAGAAACGCTCCTCGCGCCTTTGGGACTCGGAATCCCACTCAGCCTTGCTTTCGTTTTAAGCAGGGAACTTGCAAGTTCGGCAATCGCTGCAAGTTCTTACACGACGCTTCTACCCCGCTGCGAACATCCCAGCTGAACTCGCCCGACCCTCCTGGCGCTGCTTCCGATGGGAAACTGCGTCAATGGAAGAGATATCTGAACCTGGGTGACTTAGGCTGGAACTCACCGGAGTTGACAACTACTGCTGTCAGCCGGTTCTTCCAGCTAGGCCTCGAAATGATGGACGGTGACATCGGCGCTGTGCAGGATGTCATAAAGCTTCTTGCCAAAGATGCCGGGTTGGCATTCATCCGGACCCTGGCTGATGTCCACATTCCACGGGCCGACAATTCGTGCAAGGCCACTCTCTGGGAGACCGAGGTCAAACCTCTATTTACCCTCGTCACGCACCCTCGCGTGGTGGACTCGACTGTATTGGAGCAGCAAGTCGCGGATATATTCAACTGCATACTGGGAGTTGGAGGCCAACGCATGACTAGAACCTTCAACTTCGTTATTGGACTTGTCACTGGACCCTTAAGTCCTACGCAACATGATTCCCAGATGGAGGTACTGGAGCTTTCTCTTAGCGTGTTGTCCAAAGTCATCGACTGCAACACGAGAAACATTGTCAACTCCGAATGCGATAGGCTTGTCTCGCTCTTTGCTCAGATCGTAGAGAGTGACCACAGTCAGAAAGACGAGTTCTCTCGTCTGCAAGCCTCCAGATACATCGACTACATGCAGCAACGATTGGATACCGGCAAAAATATTCCAGACTTGGACCCTAGTCGTCGTGTCTTACTCGCAAGGGAAGACTTTGTGCTCCGACATGACTTGCCAGGCACACTGTCTGCTGATGGACCTCGCCATAACAACGACCATGTTGACATTACCAAGATAAAAATTATGCCTACCTACGAAGAGATCGTTTCCCCTCGTGGAGAATACCTCCCGACCAACAACCCCTCTACTTGGCACGTCAAGGGGATTCGTGGTCGTCTTGATCGAGAGTTTCGCCTCATCAGAGAGGACACAGTCGGTCAGCTCCGAGATGCTGTGCGCGACGTACTAGAACTTGCCCGAGACCCTAAACACACCAAAGGTCGGCAGTCCAACGCTCTCAGAACGTATACTTACGAAAACCCTGTTACTATCGATGTCGACCTCCATCGCATCGGGGGGCTAGAGATGTCCATTTGTTGTCACCAGCTTCCAGTCGTTAGAAAGCTGAATGCTAAAAAACGAAAGGATTGGTGGGCACAGTCCAAGCGGTTACAAGCGGGAGCGCTCGTATGTCTGTTCGATGTCGCCGGTTTGATGCTGTTCTGTGTCGTATCCGACACCACGATGAGGTCTAAAGATGATAAGGAGGCCCGAAGGATTTACAACGACAATGACCAAGATCAAGCTCCTAATGATCAAGTGAGAACTCTTTCGGACGATCCAGACTTTCTCTTTGTCAATCTCAAGCTTGTGGACCCGACAACAAGCGATATAAGTCTAGCCCTGAAATGGTACCAGAACATCAAGTCTTACCCACCGAGGTATCTGGTTGAGTTTCCTGGAGTTTTGCTCGACTCGTTTAAGCACAGTCTATCGGCCCTTCAGAAGATGCATGAAAAGCCCAACATCCCTTTCGCAAACCTGTTAGCGCCTAAAGATGACTCGCCATCTGACGCTGACATTGGATTACCGCAGTATGCACGAAAGATTGGTTTTACCTTCGATCTTAGCTGCCTCACCAACGACAACACCCCTCTTACCATTGACCCCCGGTCACCAATAACCCCTCAGGCGCTTTCACTCAAGTCCAGCCTCGACCCGACACAGTCTGCTGCCCTGTTGAACACTCTGACCACAGGCCTATCTCTCATTCAGGGACCCCCAGGCACGGGCAAGAGTTTTACTGGCGAGAAGATCATCAAAGTTCTTCTGAAGAGTAAACGGACTGCAAAACTTGGCCCGATTCTGTGCGTCTGCTACACTAACCACGCGTTGGACCAGCTCCTTGAGCACCTCCTTGATGATGGAACTAAAAGAATTATTCGAATTGGATCTCGATCGAAATCGGAACGGCTCCAGAATCTAAACTTGCGCGCCATCGCCAAAGGAATGTCCCTCACCAAGTCGGAGAAGAGCAGTCTTTGGGAGGCAGAAAGGGATATTCGCGAACATGTCGAAGAGGGGAAAAATCTGCTCAAAAACCTTGCTGATTGCCAATCGTGGAAGGCCATCAAGTTGCTGTTATCTTTGGACTATCCTAGACAGCATGCTGAGCTATTCGGAGAGGATCAGGATGGGTGGCAGACGGTCGTTCACCAGCCAGAAATGGTCATTGATCGGTGGCTTCAAAGCGGACAACACATTGCAACAAACCCCAGACCAGTTGAACACCTGAAGTACGCTCAACTAAACAGTTTGACCAATCACGAACGGATTTTACTCCATCGTCATTGGATCAAGGCAATCAGAGATCCGATCATAGTCCAACTCGCCAGGCTCAATCAAAACTACAACGACGCCGTCAGACGCAGAGACGAGATCCGTGGCGACGTTGATATGCGCTGCCTGAACGATGCAGATATTGTCGGTGTCACAACAACTGGTCTAGCCAGGAATCTGAACCTTCTCCGAAAAATGCGATGCAAGGTCATGCTCTGCGAAGAAGCCGGCGAGGTTCTCGAGGGACATATCCTCACTGCACTCTTACCCTCTATTGAGCATGCCATTCTTATCGGTGACCATCTACAACTTCGCCCTCAGATACAGAACTACGATCTGCAGAGTACAAACCCTCGTGGCAAACAATACTCACTTGACGTGTCCTTATTTGAGAGACTGGTTCACCCTCCGCATGACACCGACCTGCGGATTCCATACAGCATGCTGGAGACTCAGAGACGGATGCACCCCTCAATCGCCGAGTTAGTTCGCTCAACCTTGTATCCATCCCTCAATGATGCAGAGGCTGTAGCTGAGTACCCGCAAGTCGTTGGTATGAAGCGTCGTCTATTCTGGTTCCATCATGATCAGCCTGAAAATGCAGATGAGAACAACAGCTCCCTGAGCACCTCCCGATCTAACAGTTTCGAGGTGGATATGACCGCTGCTTTGGTCTCCCACCTTTCTCAGCAAGGCGCGTACAAACCAGGTGACATCGCGGTTCTCACACCCTATCTTGGACAGCTACAGCTTTTGCGCCGTAGGATGGAGTCCATGTTCGAGATTTACATCAATGATCGGGATATGGACGAACTCGACGCCGCCCAGGACGAGGACAGTGGCACTAACAGACCACGTGGTATTCCTCTGAGTAAAACAACTCTCCTCAAGAGCGTCAGAGTCGCGACTGTCGATAACTTCCAGGGGGAAGAAGCTAAAGTTGTAGTGATATCCTTGGTCCGCAGCAATCCCCAAGGAGAATGCGGCTTCCTCAAGACATCTAATCGCATTAATGTTCTGCTATCCCGCGCCCAGCATGGCATGTACATTATAGGAAACAGCACCTCGTACAAGAAGGTTCCAATGTGGGCAGGTGTCATGAAGATATTGGCTTCTGAGAATAACCTGGGCACAAAGCTCGAGTTGCAGTGTGCCAGACATCCGAATACCCCGATCAGCGTGTCCCAACCTGATCACTTCTTGCAGTTCTCTCCGGAAAGCGGATGCACCCTTGCATGCGACAAGAGACTGTCCTGTGGGCATCCTTGCACTGGGAGATGCCACTCAGATACTTTACATCAGGCTGTCAAGTGCCTGGCACCCTGTCTACGTCCCAAAAAAGGATGCAATCACGCTTGTCCTCTTCGATGCGGAGACCCTTGTCACATCAAATGCATTATCAAACTCGAGAATGCTATTTTGCTCCCTTGCGGGCACCGCCTGTCTTCACCTCGATGTTGGGAAGCCCAGGATCCAGCAGCTGTCCGTTGCATGGAAATGGTCACGAAGGATGTACCAGGCTGCGAGCATAAAGTGCGCGTCAAATGTCATGAAGATGTCACTGCTGCCGATTACAAATGCACTTCTGCCTGCGGCAATCATCGCATCTGTGGACATACCTGTACTAGTAGCTGCTTTCGCTGCAACACACGTAAAGACGGAAAGATCACGGAACAAAACCACGGCATATGCAATCAGCGCTGCGGCCGAAAGTACTCGACTTGTCAACATAACTGCTCTCAGACCTGTCACGGTGATGCACCCTGTCAGTCGTGCAAGGAACGATGCGAAGTACGGTGCAGCCACTCGAGGTGTAGCAAGGCTTGTAACGAGCCTTGTGATCCTTGTGCGCAGGCAACCTGTGCGTCGAGATGTGTTCACTCCAGGTGTACGGCCCCATGTGCTGCTCCTTGTAACTGGGTGCCTTGCTCTTTGAGGTGCGAGATGAAACTAGACTGCGGTCATCAGTGTAAGTGAAACCAATGATCTGCGCCCTCATCTCCTTGCTAACCATCACAGGCCCATCTCTTTGTGGAGAAGTTTGCCCGACTTCGAAGTTCTGCCAAGTTTGCGCAACAGATGAGATGAAGTCTGTCTGTGTTGACTTCCTCGAGATGAAAGAGTATAAAGAGATAGATCTCGACCAAGAACCCTGCATCTTCCCAGACTGCGGCCACTTCCTCACTGTCTCATCTATGGATGGTCAGATGGATATGGCAGCACATTACAAGCTCGACACAAATGGTATCCCTGAGCTGATACTGCGAAGTTCAGAACCATTCGCTATGGAAAATAAGGATGTCAAAAGCTGTGCGACGTGTCGTGGACCTCTCCGTAGCATCTCGAGGTACGGCCGCATTGTGCGCCGGGCTATGCTTGATGAGGCCACTAAGAAGTTCATTTCATGGTCTAATGCCGAGTATCATTTACTTGCCGCAAAACTTATCACTGAGCAAGAACTTCTTGCTGCTATGCAACCGACGGTTATCCGGGATCCAAAGTCTGGGTCAGTCGGGACCTTGACAATGGGAGGTTCACGACAGAGGCAGCTACATTGCTTGAAAGAATACACCGATAAAAGATACGATCCCATGCTCAAAATGCGGAAGGACATCGCGTCGTACACCAGCAAAGTCCAAAAGGAAGAACAACCATTCCAGCGCGTTGCAAATCTGGTAAGGCACGCCAACCTCCACCATGGTGGGCAAAACGAATTTCGATATGAGGAATCTGTTATCCAAACGAAAGGATCACTTCTAGCTTCTACTTTACTGTTGAAGTGCGACGTGTTGATTCTGTCTGATTTCTTTCGACTTTTGCTTGACCAAAAGTCAGACCTCACTAAGCCGGATGTTAAGCTCGATCTATCGCCCTTCATGCGAGATTGCCACAGCTTGATCCAAGGAGCAAAGAAGGCGGTATATCCACGCGAAGAGGCTCAGGGTCATATCTTTTCTGCTCAGTTATGCGCATTCTCCCGTTCGCTAGCCTCTACACCACCTAGCCCCTCCATACCTGGAAGCGAGCCACCCTCGTCAACTCCAGCGCACGATCCTGATACACTAGATAAACTGCGAGACCAAGGCCTTGATCACATTCAGCAGGCGAGAAGAATCGTGATGGGGAACCAGTCAGCAGAAGCCCTCAAGAACGACATCGACGTAGCCGAGGAAGCTTTGAATGGAGGAGTATACCGTCCCGTCACAGCCGAGGAGCTTAGACAAGTCTACGCGGCATCAATGGGAGAGCTATCTGGCACAGGACACTGGTACACCTGCGCCAATGGTCACCCATTTACCATCAACAACTGCGGCATGGCGATGGAGGAGGCAGTGTGTCCAGAATGTGGTGCTCGTATCGGTGGGCGGAATCATGTCGCGGTTGAAGGGGTAAGGCACGCGGTCGAAATTGAGGAGCTGGCGAGAGAGTTTGGAGGTGTTCGATTGTGAGTCAATTTGTCGAGTATTAATGATTTTGGGGATTTAACTATAACGTACGAGAAGAACTAGCTGTCAAACTGCATAATTACAATGTATTATACTGTTAAGCCTTGGGTAGATTATTACCGAAACTACAGCGCCTACAGAACAATTCTATAACTATAGGACGATAGGAATTAATATCTTTAACTTCATTTTACCTTTGAATGTTAGACATGTCCGCTAAACCTTTGTCTGAATCGTTGAATGAGAAGGAGTCAGGTGGGTAACAGAAGAAATGTCCTCTAAGGCTTAGGCTACCAAAATAAAGTAGCCTAAATGCTTCTCTAAATTGCCATAAGATGACTAAACTATTTCGTCTCTTATGCCTTTGACGATCAATTCTTCTGATACCCTGCGGGGAGTGTAGAGTTTATCTAGGTGGGCCATCCATGTTCGAGGTGACCAATCGGAGCAAATGAGTGCAAAAGGCAAAAAGAAACTCCGGTACAGGGAATCGAACCCTGGGCTCCGCGGAACTGATCTCCCAGGTTATGAGAGCGCGAAATGTTAGCCACTACACCATACCGGACGCTAATTGGTTGAAAGATGACCTTGAAATTAAGTTCTATGAAGCAGAGCTGAAACTCGACTTCCGTTTGACAGTTCGCTTTAATGCTTCAGCTTAACCTTCCTGATTAGGGCTAGCTTGATGACTCTAGAATCTGTCGCGACGCAAATTTTGTTTACTCAAGATTGAAGCCACAGCACTTTTCAACAAATCCATCCCAGGGCCTTGCAAATGAACTCTCGATTCTTCTACATGCGAACGAGGAACAGTTCTACCATGCCTTTTCCATTTGGCTGAATACGGGAATAGTTTACCCGTCTTTGACATACCCCAGTCCCTGAACCCGGTCCCTGGATTATGGTGGGTCATATCCGAGACAATCAATTGACGTTCATAACCATTGCTCAGTAATCAGTCGCACTCGATCCCAAGACTGACCTTTCTACTTCAATACCATCTCAATAGTCTCAATACCGGGAAACTCAACTTCCCCTAACCAATAACCGAGTAACATGTGATTCTCAAAAATTGCCGCTATTCGCTCGGCAATATTCGTTGCCAACAGCACGCCTGCTGTATCTACCGACCCATTCCTAACCGGGGATAACTTCAACCCACAATATCTATCCACAATAAGGTTTGGCCGTTGGAACTAATCCTGCAATGGAGCAATAGTCCGGCTCCACGTCAGTCAGCTAATGCTTGTACGGGCATACTCCCCCTCTTTAATGCTCCGAGTGACGATTCGAGACCAATCGGTTGGTAGGGATGGAGGATGATAAGAGGTGGTTGATGCGCTGTCTTTTAGACCCTGGATTCTGTCTGTTCAGCTCTTTTTTTTGCTTTTTGTCGAAGGAACGACGTTCTACTGAATAGAAACTGAACATCCTAATTCCTCTCTTCATCCCTTCCCAGTGTATTGATACCCTTTTTTCGTCCAAACACCTTTGCAACACTCAAAATGCGCGTCGCCATCATCGGAGGCGGCCCATCCGGTCTCGTCCAACTCAAAACCCTCAAAACAGCGCACAAGTACTTCCCCTCCATCGAGCCCTTCGAAGTCAAACTCTTCGAATCATACGACAAACTCGGCGGCGTCTTTTTCCACCACGTCTACGAAGATGCAGAGCTCGTATCCTCCAAATTCCTGACTACATTCTCTGACTTTCGTCCTCGTCCTGAAGACAATGACTTTTTCTCTTCGGAAAGATATAGAGAGTACCTTGAGGAGTATACCACGCATTTTGATCTTTGGAAAGATATCCATTTGAGTACACCTGTCACAGGAGTTAGAAGAGGAGATACGAGTGAGCATGTTATTAAGTACAAAGGTCCTGATGGAGAGGAAATAGAGTGGGAATGTGATGCTATCGCTATCTGCTCAGGCGTCCACTCTAAAGCGCACATCCCCTCAATCCCCGGTATAGAGCACGTCCCCGAAGTCCTCCACTCATCATCCTTCAAAACGCGCTCCCAACTAGGAGAAGGAAAAACAATCATGGTTCTCGGCAGCGGCGAAACAGGTTGCGACATGTGCCATCTCGCCATCACATCACCTACCAAACGCGTAGTCTTCTGCCACCGCGACGGCTGGATCGGAGCGCCCAAACGCGCACCAGGTCAAAGATTCCTGCCGTGGCTGTTCGGCGATGAAGACTTTGAGGAGCCGCAGTTGCCGCTTGATGTTAGTCAGGTTACGCTTTTCGATAGTATGTATGTTCATCCCATGGTGAGGGATACTATGATTGTGTGGGATTATTATCACTTTTTGGCTCTGCCTGCTGGGTGTTGGATTTGCGGTGGTTCGGAGCATGGCGTGGATCAGTGGGTTGGACAGGTCTTTAGTGAACGCTTCCATGCCTCAAGATGTAAGTCCAACTGCTTCTGTTGTTGAAAATGGCTAACGAGGTTGTAGTATTCTGGAACAAGGGCTGGCAACGTATCCAGAACAACGTTTCTACGCCTTGGAGACCGACAAAATGGCCATTGACGACGCGCATCCGTCAGTTCTTTTTTAACACGGCCATCAAACCGGCTAAGCGCACCATCGACGTCGCACCTTTCCCGTCGCACTTTACACCCGACGGAGTAGCACATTTCCCAGATACTGGCCGTCCAGAAGCGAAACTCATCAAAAAGTCAATTGTCAAGCCAGACATGGTTATTCTCGCAACTGGCTATGTTCCACACTTTCCCTTCCTCAACACGGAGTACAACGATGGTCGCGAACCATACCCAGTATCTCACGACGCGGACGTCCGCCAGATCTGGTCTACTGATGATCCAACAATCGGCTTTATCGGTTTCGTCCGTCCTGGCTTCGGCGCCATTCCTCCTCTGGCGGAGATGCAGTCTATGCTCTTCACCACTCATCTCCTCAATCGTGTCCCTCGACCTCTTCTCAAGGATGACGAGTGGCATTACCGTGTGATCCACGCTCCCAGTGCTCGTGTGACATATGGCGTTGAGCATGACAGCTATGCCTACCAACTCGCTAAGGACATGGACATCGCTCCTTCATTCACAGATATTCTCCGCATCGCGCTTTATACACCAAAGGGCTGGCGTCTACCATATATCTGGGCTGGAGGTGCCGCCTTCAACACCAAGTTCCGCCTCGTCGGGCCTTGGAAGAACGACACCGCTGCTGAGACTCTTACTGGCGAGCTTTGGGAGACTATCTCTCGACGTCACGGACTGTTTGGCAATATCCCCATGGTCGTTGTGCCGGTTCTTTACCTTGGTGGTGTCAATCTGTACTACTACATGCACTCTTTGTTCTGGGGTTCCTTGGCTAAGCTTGGTCTCTGCAAAGCGCCTGTTCCGAGGAATGATGTGAAGAGAAAGTTTGAAGAGCTTGCTCGGATGGAACAGATGAAGAGGGTGCAGGACGCCAAGATGGCTGTTAGTGTTAACGTAGAGGAGATTTCTTCGGACGATAGCGATTACTAAACGCCGAAGAAAGCGCGGTTGTGTTGGTCAAGCGAGAATAAATCAATGCATTAAGCACTAGTAAAGAGTGATCTTTCGCTATACTCCAGCACTTACATCCACCAGAATCTTGACATGATTATCCTTGTCGTTAATAAGCGTAGAAAACCCCTCTTCAACAACCTTATCCATTTTGATGACCTTCGTAATCATTCCCTCAGGTGTAATCTTGCCATTCGACAAAGCATCAATGACTTCTTCAAAATCTCCAAGAGCATACGTCGCACTGTGAAAATGTCAGCATATTTCACCTGATACGGTGAAGATAACTTACCATCCAACATAAGATCTCTCTCTGAACACAATCTGATTCATGTTCAACTGCGCCCTATTCTCCCACACAGCAATATTCACCAAAACCGCTCTAGCCTTCAAGCAATCAAACGCCACATCAATAGCATGTTGCGAGCCCGCAGCGTCAAAACCAACATCTGCGCCCATTCCTCCCGTCAACTTCCTCACATTCGCCACGACGTCATCTTTCGTGGGGTCGAATACGTGATGAGCACCAAACTTCTTTGCGAATTCTCGTCGCTTGGAACTGACTTCGCTTAGCATGATGTTCTTGCACCCTCGTCCGATGAGAGCCTGAACAACAGCAAGACCAATTGGTCCGCCGCCCACGACAAAGGCTGCGTCGCCTTCTTTGTATGGCGAGATTTTGATCGCGTGCCATCCGACAGCAAGCGGCTCGACAAGAGCGCCAACTTCGAGGGAGACATTATCGGGCAGCTTCTTGACAGCATCCTGTGGGACGACAGTTGACTCAGCCAGACCTCCACCCCAACCACTCAAGCCAATGAAGCCATTCTTATCACAACAATTCACGAGACCACGCTTGCATGAACCACACTCATTGTCGTAAATGATAGGCTGCACACAAACGCGATCTCCCTTCTGAAGACGTGTAACTTCACTGCCGACTTCTTCAACGATGCCGCTGAATTCGTGGCCGAGAGTAAGAGGTGCTGTCTCGCCTGTTATGCCATGGGGGGAGCCAGGTTTGGGAATGAGGTTGTTGCCGCCGAGATACTCGTGGACATCTGTACCACAGATACCACAGAACTTGGGTGCGATGCGGACGGATCCAGGCTCTAAAGGCTTGAGGGGAATAGATTCTAGACGAATATCCTTCTGGCCATGGTAGCGAACAGCTTTGATAGATTGTGAAGACATATTGAAGTTCAGTTTGTTGAACAAAATGTAGAAGACAGATTGCAGAGGAGAAGAGGGGGTTTTATGCAAACAGTAAACAATCACCCCTCGTTGACACGAAGCTGCAAACGTGACGCAACGCCAGGTTCCCCTCATTGAACAAGTCCAGAGATGGCAATGCGAAGTCACAAAGTATAAATGAAGTGTGATGATGGGCTGATCGGATTACTGTGTTTGGTTTAGACCGATCACGAGAGGGTTCCACGAATGATGGGACGACTTTGAATGCGGGGAAGGAGAGTCTAGACTCGGGTTTGGCGAACGGATATAAGAGCGGATACTTGGTTAGTGGTGTGTTAATGTCTTTTGACAGGATTGTTTGGTGAGAATGTAGTCATATCAGTTGATATTGTTATTCTTTATGGTGGAGTGAGATAAGTTTGCTGGGAAAATATAGTCGCTTGAGACACGCCACTGTTGTGGTTAATTTCCAGTAAGCTGATGTGGGTAAATGCGATGTTCGATAGTCATTGCTAGGATAAGACTGGGATTGAATGGATGAAGTCGACAACAATTCGTTGAAGGTATACAGGCTCCAACAAAAATTCGCAACTGGGAGTCGATACGTTACCCTCGAAACTAGGATTTGCTCCTCACGACGGATAAGCTTCGCAATAGGTTCAAATGTCAGATATCATTCAATAGTTGAGAAATAAGGCAGACATTTATTCATAAGTTACATAGTTGTTCATTGATACCTTCATTTCCACAAGCAAACGCTTTCCATATGGACCATGTCCAATCCCAATAGACTTCTTTTACATCCTCCTAACCCAAACCCCATGACCTTCCAGAGCACGGAGTCTGGACCCAATGCTTACGTCGAATAAGGCTGGTAAACAGTACCATTCCTCTGCGCCTCCCGCAAAAGTCTCTTGTTGGACCTGGTAAGCCAGATCTTGAGAACAATAGCGCAAGCACTAGAAGCAAGACCAAATGCCATCATACCGATGAAAGCACTGATGTAGCGAGGCTCCTCCTTGGCAACGAACATGAAGGGAGCGGTGAAGTTACCAATCTGAGACAACAAGTTGCACAGAGCGACGGAAACAGCTCGCTTCTCAGGTGTCTTGGCCAAGGCACCGCTGACATAACCCATAATGAGAGGGTTGGCGATGTACATACCGCCCACGTAGATGAAAGAAGCACCGTAACGAGCTCGTGCGTCGGTTGTCGCGAGACAGATGATGAAACCGGAACAGGCGACAGCGACGGGGATGGCGTAATGCAGACCTCGCTCCTTGACCTTGTCGGAGTGCCACGCGTTGATGTAAGAGCCGATGGCAGCAAAGATGTAGGGTGGTGCTGTGAGGACGAGAGCAATGACAGGACCGTAACCCCAGTCAGCAGCAAGACCACGAACAATGGAAGGGTAGAAGTTGGAGAATCCGTAGGCAGCCGAGATGGTGATGTTCATGAGAGTCAGGATGTAGAGCTTGGGATCGCGGACAGCAAGCTTGAGTCCTTCCCAGGCACCGGTCTTGGCCTCAGAGGTGGAAGGTCGATCAGCAAGGACACGAGCAGCAGCAACCTTTCGCATATCCTCAGTCATGGTCCACATGGCACTTCCAGTGGTGGAGGTGGGATAATCGGGGATGAACCAGATGCAAATCATAGCAGAACCAGCACCTGCAGTGGCAAGGATGATGAAGAGCCACTGCCAACCTGCAAGACCGTGTGCTTGTTCAAGAGTAGCGTAGGTAGCCGCGGCGATGAGACCGGCGGAGCAGAAGGCGATGGTCTGGGCAGAGTAGAGAATAGCCATGCGGAAGGCAATCTCCTTTCTTGTGTACCAGCAACCGAGAAGGTAAATGGCACCAGGAAGAAGAGGAGCTTCGACGAGACCCAGAGCGAAGCGAACACCCATGAGACCAGAGTAAGATGAGACGCCGACAGTAGCGACACTGACACCGGACCAGACGATGGCCATGAGACAGAGGTACAGACTGGGTCGAATCTTGGTGATGAGCATGTTACTAGGAAGTTGACCAAGGACTAAAATTGTTAGCACACTTCACCACCAATTGAATGAATGTCAACTTACCATAACCGAGAGAAAGAATAGAAACAGCAGACGAAAAGTTGGATCCGACAAGTCCCAAATCCGCATCAAAAGAACTCAACCGCGCATGACCAATAGAAGCTCTGTCAAGGTAATTGAAGAAGTAAAGACACCAAACACAAGGCATGAGCGTCAAGTCAAGACGTCTAACAATCTTCTTCTCCAGCTCGCGCCAGTTGGGAATTCCCAGAGCATCAATCTGCTCCTCGGGGCTGGGAAGACGGCCTTCCTCCTTGAGGTAGCCTTCTTCCACGGATGCTAGTTCCTTCTCAATAGCAGAGGCATCGTCGGCCTTCACATCTCCAGCAGGAGCAGGAGCTGGGATGTCCTGCTTGGGAGCATCACTGCCTACTTTCTCATTGGGAGTCGCCATTGAGAATGAGGAAAACAAAAGAGTTGAAAATAGCCCTTGGGTATGCTCAACAAGTAGGTAGTCAAAGCAAAAGGGCAAAGAGGGATGAGAGGCACAGACAGGATGAAGAGTAAAACGGGACCCAAGTTATATATTCATAGAAACAGTCTAAAACCCCGCATCGCGGTCACCGTCCGTTCTCCATCCCATCCCCTCAAGCCAAGCCTCAAGTCCGGGGGACCAAGAAAAACTGCTCGAGGATGAGAGTTGAAAACTGGGGATGGAGGGTCCTCAAATCTGGGGCCCCATATAATGAGGTTGGCCGATAATGTCTTACCTCTGACGATCCCCCGGATACAAGTCCGTGTACTTCAAAAACCGTCATTCTGGTTGCATGTAAGAATTTTGATGCGATTTTGATGTTGGAGGCAAAATTGGTGTTGGAGTTGGTGAGGCTCTTTGTTAGACTGCGGCTCAGCTTGAGGCTCTTGACGGGGAGGTGACGCCGCGGTTGAAGCTTCGGGGACATGGCCTGATGAGGATAAGTGGTTGGGGTCTACGCCTAATTATGCTTAGTTCTAAGCGTATCCCTCCTCAATTAACATCGACTCCAAATAATTAATTAATTCTTCAAGACATCCATCTTCAATTCAATTGTGAATCTATTCCCAGGTCCAGCATCACAACGCTCAAAATTCGATCGTTTGTACGTTTGCCATCCGCCAAGTTGTCCGTTCAAGTTTATCACAATTGCCAAGTTTCTTTTCATTTTCGTTATCGTATGATCAGTCATAGCATAAGCTTGTTGTATTGCCAAGAGTATCTCTCCACCGTCAAGAATCCCCGCGCTTGGAGTTTCCTCCATTTCCACGGGTTGCAAAAAAAGTCTTCCCGTGCCAAGCGATATGATGCCTACTACCGAGTTCCTGCTTGGCCACTTCGTACCTCGAGTCATCCCCGTCTCGGCATTACAGGGATTATTCCCGTCAACACCACAGTGGCCAATGTCTTTGTAAAAGAATGTCAAGAAGAAATTGACGTTAAGCTTCGTGAAATTCTTGGCCTGGGCATCGCGTGAGTATTATGCGTCAAGCGAATGTCAATCTACTACCAATGTGGATGACTAGAGAAATGGATTTATTGTTCTACCCGCGGGAGAAGATGTCTCTCCACTGCCAAGGCCGCGGGTTATGGCCCCTTGTCTTTTTGTGTCCTGAATTTTTCCCACGGGAAATAAAGTTGAGGGATCCCTTGTTCAGGTGGAGTAACCTTTGGAGAAACAACTCGCGGAGATATTCTTGTCTCCGTAGTTTATGATCAAGCATAGATTTATGGTTAGATGATGCTCCACCAAATGTAAGACAATTGACACTTAATCGCCAACCAACGTCAATCCCTTCTCAACAGACGCAGCAGATGACAAGGTATCGGGATAGATCGGCTTCGCTACGCAAACAAAAGCCGTCATAGACATAGACGCCAAGTCAACCGTTGGAGAAAATCCCCGCTTCATGATAAGAAAAAGATCTTGGCGGGCATTCGGATTTTAGATCTAATTCCGCAATTGTAGATCTCGCATTATCAGGCATGTTTCCCTGATTTTGATGTTTGTGACTGCTTATTAAAGTTTGTCCTTGCATATTGAGGCAGTGGCGTCCGGCCTGTGTATTGGACGGAGGCTTTCTTGGCTGTTCGCGCATTTTCGTGTTTGTTGAACATGGGCGCCAGTCACTGACCCGGCGTTCAACCGTTGCGCTCTATAGCCTGGTACGTGACAAGAATGTCGCGTGCGGCATAAGATTGTTTAGCTGTCTCTTCACTGTACAGACGTAAAATAATAAAGACAAGGAAAGGTTCTTACGTAGAAGACGATTAATAATTAGCTTTTGGAAGGTAATCGAGGATTAATGCAAGTATAGTCACCTTCCACCAGTACTTCAACACAAATAGTGTAAAGGTAAACAAGAATATCGCCACTTTTTTCTCTGTATCAGTCAAAAGTAAAACAAGAACTTGGGTACTAGCTCAACCTTTTCCTGGCTGGCGTTGCTTTCATTTTTCTCGCGACGCAACAAGAGGACAAAACCGCTCTAGGGTAGCATTACTAAGCACAATGGAGGATATTTGCCGCAAGTGAGATGCCACAGCATCCTGACTCTTCCCTGTCTCTCTGCATTTACCCTTCGCCTTTTCGCGTCGCACGTGAAGTACTCCTCGGTTATACGCGAGTATGGCCGAGCTAGTAATCTTGTCCTCTCCTGTCCAATCCCCAGCCCGCCAGCGCCAAGGGATTGTTACTCAGCAGGTTGCTTATCTTAGCGGCCAAACGCAGCAGAGTGACGATGATGCCAATGGTGAACAAGCATCGTTCCATGCTGTTTCTAGAATTCATACACCATGGACTGGCGATCCATATGCTACTATTGCGGGCCATGCTGTCGATCCGTTTAATACCCTTTGCGAAAACCCTGATCGGCTACGGCAGCTTTTGAGACATCGTACGCACCAGATCGTCTTATGCTCCACCACTCGACTAATGCACGGTAACAGCATCGGCCAGATATGCGGGGGAACCACTATTTCGAATTGACGAGCGAACCAACGCTGTTCTGTTCCAAAGCCTTGACAATCTTTCTTCCTTTCTGACAGATAAGACACTATTCCATGCTCTATCTCTAGTCCTGGCCTTGGAAGCGAACGATCATTTACCGAATTACGAGACGCTATATCACCGGGGTAAAGTCCTAGAATCTCTTAATCTGAACCTGGGTGATGCCCCATCGCTGCAATGCATAACGGCAATTCTCATGCTGATAAGCTACGAATACCGGGTCCGAGACACGAGACCTGCTGCAGCTACGCATATTCGCGGGCTGCACGTTTTACTCCACCAATTTCACGTCTTGGCCAGTGGGTATAATTCCGCAAGCATACAGAAGACCCAGCGCGCCTTGTTCTGGCAGGACATAATGTGTTCCTTGGCAACTGGGACGCCGCGACTCCTACAGTTCGACGTCGATGACGTCTTTGCTCATTTGAGAGATGACAAGAACTACCAACAATACTTTGTCCTACCCGAAGGATTCAAAATACATATTGATGACTGGCCTGCGACTTCTCTTCCTGTATTTTCAGATCTCAACGCTTTATGCTGCCTAGTGGACACGGTGCACAGACGAAAACGGCTGCCAGGACAATCTGCGGATCTTGATGGGGACGACACGACCGTTCCGATCCCACTGATGGAAGATCTAGATGACGAGGGATACCCGCTATCCAACGCCCAAGCGAACCTGCAGATCCGCCTCGTCGATCTTCTCAGCGAAACCAGGACCGGTCCACAAAAAGAGCAGACTCTTATCTACAGAGCATGCCTTTTCGCAGCATATCTCTGCACATACAGACTCTCATCTGGTATTTGGGAAGGATACTTCGCGCCTGAAAAATGTGTCGCAGAAATTCTTAACTACATGGAGAGTTTCACAAGGCATATGTCGCCATGGAGGCTTGCTCCAGATATCTCATTCTGGTTACTACTTGTCGCTGGTGGTCTTACCAAGAGCCGGGCCAACAGAAGTCGAGCGGTGTCATTGGTGCAACGCTATCGATGCTTTTATCCCAGTGACTATAGTCAAGACTGGGAAATTGTGGAGGGCAAATTGAAAGAGTTCATATGGTGCGAGCATACTATGAAGCAAAAGATTTATCAATTTTGGCAAGACTGCTAAGATACTTAGCATCTGTCTTTTTCGCTATAGAAATTGTTAATGTTGGGCCGATTTGACAAGGATGGATCCTTTTTCAGCTCACAGCCATGGCCTGTTGTGACAAGTAAGCCTATAAAAAGACCATCGAAATTACAGATACTCAATATTGAGGCTAGTGGCGTTGCAGCCTAGCCATACACCAATAGAAGAGGTGAGACAGCATGTTGGTGGCCTCAATATGCATCTTACCCCACCGTTATATTGAAGTCCTGCATGACCACCACCAAGCAAGACATTCCTTCTTTTAGTTACATAACACTGCCTCGTTATGAACCTCCAAGAATATTGAGTGCTTATCCATTGCCATCTTCCCCCCTCTTTCCTCTCAAGCTTTCAGCTTATCAGTGGTGTCCACATCCGATCGCATTGATATCATCACTCCATGGACCCGGCATCGGCAATCGGCGTAACGTCCGCTGTCATCACTTTCCTCGAATTCAGCTGGAAAGTCGTACGTAATGCCAAGGAAATTTACGACTCTGCCGATGGATGTCCAAATGACAACTTGACGAGGGAATCAATCGCGAGATCTATGCAGGCATTCTCAAGCAAACTGCAGCCGCCTGACCCGTCGGTAATCCCTCCAGAGTATCAGGGCATTTGCAAGCTTTCCAGTGAATGCCAGAAGATATCTAGCGCGATCTTAGAAATTTCTGAGTCCATCAGGATTGGAAAAGATAAATCAAGATATGAAGCTTTGAGGGCAGGATACAAGGCGTGGAGATCTAGAAAGGACTTGACACAGCTAGAGGAGAGACTCGCGCGATGCGGTGATCAGCTCTCGCTTGAGCTTTCATATCTCAAAAGGTAAGTCATATGGTCATAGGCGAGCGAGCAGCGGCTGAGATGACAATCAGTGGACAGATAACGTACTCGTTGGAACAAATTCGTTCTCTGGCGAGAGATGATACTTCAAAACTCCAACAAATCCAACAGAGCATTGATGAGCTTCGTCAAGCGACCGAGGTCAACCTTGGCACCGACATCCTGACCCATGTTCTTGACATCCTGCAACGGCAGGATCGCGCCCTGGATAGGGTTTGCCAAGATCGTATCTTGAGGAGTTTATGTTCGAGCGACATGGATTCGAGATATGACCAAGTGCATTTACCAGCAGATGGAACCTTTACGTGGGTTTTGGATCCTGACCAGGTTAAAAAGTCAGACCCCACTCCCAAACACGATGAATCTGATCCATCGCACGGATATTGGGCTTCCCGAGAACGTCAGATGCAGTTACAATCCAGCAAAAAGTTTGTGAACTGGTTAGCCATTTCCGATGGCATATTCCACATCAGTGGGAAGCTCGGATCGGGGAAGTCTACTCTGATGAAGCTTCTCTATACTCATCCTCGCACCAAGAAGGAGTTAGAGGTTTGGTCTGGTAAGCTCTACTATACTTACCGCAAGGCTACCATCTCCATAACATGTTTCTCATTCTAAATTAGGCACCAAAAGACTGTTCATGGCGAGATTCTTCTTTTGGAAACCTGGTACAAACTCACAACACTCTTTGAATGGTCTGTACCGGTCCCTATTACATAACATCCTTACCGAATATCCCGGACTTATCCCGTCAGTGCTACCGAGCTATTGGGGTCAAGTAAAGAAGGATACAGCAGTCATACAAAGTCCGTTTCCCATCTCTCCAGAGATCATCGAACGCTCTTTGTTCATGCTCTTAAAAAATGAATCATTCTACGAATCACGTCGGTTGTGCATTTTCATTGATGGACTTGACGAATTTGTCGGCGGCGGACAGCATGACTACAGGACCCTGGTCGATATACTGGATACTTGGGTGCAAGGTTCCCATAATAACTTGAAACTTTGTGTGTCAAGTAGGGAAGACAATGTCTTTATGAACCGATATCAGGAAATTCGACGACTGCGCCTTCATGAGATGACCTGGTACGATCTAAGAAAATACACAGAAACTAATTTAAGTCATCTTCAAGACAAGGTTTTGCTGAAAAAGCTTTGCTTCGAAGTTTCAAACAAGGCACACGGTATATTCCTCTGGTGTACACTGGTCGTGCAGACACTACGAAGAGAAATCGAGGTTGACCCGCACAACTCATTCGCTGGATCGCCCATGAGGGAATCTTCTATCATAAGATTGCTTGACGAACTTCCAGCCGATCTGGAGGAGATCTTCCGGTACATTCTCCACCGCCTATCTAGACAGGAAAAGAGGAGTTTATATCAAACAACATCGATGGTAAAAGTCTCTGCTGAAACTCCATCAGACCGCCCAGTTCGTCTCTGGCTCATCGCATATTCGTATCTTGACGACTATAACAAAGACCTCGGATTTGCACTACATCGAAAATCAGAAAGATGCCCCGTTGATACTACGATTTCAAGGGAAGAAAGGATCATTTATGCTCGAAGAAAATTGCAGCATGAGTCCGGTGGCTTGCTCGAAGGGGTTATAGATCGAAGTGGCGAAGTGAGGAGATACGACCTTGGTTACGACACGTACTCCGACCCACCCATCTTGATTGGCTACGCTCATAGATCTGTGCCTGAGATTCTCGAAAGAAGGGAGTTCGCAGCTGAAATGAAGGCTATACTTGGCGGATTCGATGGAGCAGATGCCCTTGCAAACTTATCCTTGGCACACTGGCGTTTCTGTGGAGGCTCAATGCCACGCAATGGAGATCCTTTCCATGAACTTGCAACTCTTATTCTAAAAGAGTCTCTCGAGAACACTAACTTTCAGTTCTTGACTACGTTGGAATTTCTTCGTGAAGAGATCACCCCGAAAAGAAGTTCATCAAAGACAGACGTCTATCTCTTGGTAGAGTATGGTATCATGGAATTGATTGGTTGTGTGAGTACAAATCAGCATGCGGAAGGAAAAACGCTGTATCCCATATTGAACACTTCATGCATGGCAGTTGGGTTTGAGCGCTACGACTATGTTCTTTGGAACATTAAGCATCGGGCAGCTACCATGGACTCACCAACACAGAAAGGCATACTTGCTACCTTTTTTTTCGATATGCCTCTAGCTGAGCATGACGGCCGCCAGCTACAGGATGAGATCTTTAACGTTGGAAGTTTCGCAAGCTCCCGCGCCACAGGGTTCACCCAGTTCTGTCGCAGACGTGGCAATTTCCATGTGCGCAATCTGGAATGCATGACAATATGGCGGGAGTTCTTGGCGGCAAGTTGGCTCGCATGGTGTAAGAACCCACATAGAAGTCATCGGAAATTTGGTTACTGGCTTGTGATGTTCCTTAAGAGTGGAGTTCTCTGCGAATTTAAGCTTAACATCACAAGGTCATCTGAAGAGGAATGTGCCACTCTTACTCTCGGTGAAGTCGAGGTCAAGATCTGGGCCGAATACAGAACCGATTTATCAGGGGAGCGAGAAACGCTGGAAGAAACACGAGCTTTCGAGTCTGATACCGTTTACACACTTACAGATTGGATCCGAATAATGAATTTGCCCAATTTGGACCAGATTCTCTCCTTGCTGGAAGAAAGAAACACTGTTCTACGTCGTCACTGTCCGAATAAAGAAAACCTGCAGAATCCGTAAGTTTATAGAACTATGAACTGTCTATTGTAAACTTATTAACTAACTACGATATCACTCTTCCAGGGAAACGGTTGCTGAGGTACCCAGCGTACGATCACGGATGCAGGTACTCACTAATCGCTCTAGTATAGCTTTACTTGGTACGTATATCGAAAAGGGCTAAACAGTCACTAACTGTGTTTCGTTTGGGAACAGGTTTATTGGCAGGGCTTGCATTTCACCTGATTTTCTCATGGGTTTAGATTAGCAATCCTTCAACCTGCGCTTTCACATAGCAAATGCAACGCGGGAGGCTTAAGAAATGTTTCTAACACGCTGCAAGTCAAATGGAAGTCACCTGATCAGTTACCAAAAGTTTCGTTTGACTATACAGTAAGGGTGTTTGTTTCGTCTGTAATACTATTAAAATGAGAGTAACCACTTTCAATCTTTATTCCGGCTTGCGACCATAAACGTATCGCGTCGTAATATAACTATGCACCTTGCGGTTTCGAAGAGCTTGGCGGATCTGCATGAGGAAGATCTGGTATTCATCATCGGGCCACTTAAGAACATGGTTCCAGAGCACGAAAGAGTATCCTTGGACCGAGTGTCAGCAACTGCAACATCACAAGGGATAGTTAAAGATTCCTTACCTTCCAAATCGTTCTCAAGAGTTTGCTGCACGAAGCGGCCGATCTCTGCCAACTTTGGGTCTTTTGGCCAGCCACCGATCGGGATCTTTATCTCGCGGTCAAAAGATGCCCTTTCTAGACGGACTTTGAACTTACCTTGTAGTCCACCACTTTGACGTCTACAAAGCCAGCCTTTTTAATGCCTTCTTCCTGTAATTCGCTGACGAAGAATGATCGGTTAAGGATTTTACCTCCCTCCTCATACATCCTGTCGCAAGTCTTCCACACCGGCGCCAGATCTGCTGTACCGTCGTCGCTTTTAATTCGTACATCGGCTTCGACGGATTCTATCCATCCACCCAGAGCGCAGCAACGATAGGCCTGCTCAAACAGGTGGTTCCAGTCGGGAATTGCACCGAATAGATACCGAAGGTGGATGAGATCGAAGTGGTTATCATTCCAAGTCCAGGATTCGGTCGCATCATCAACTTCGAAACGAACGTTCGGAGGAACCCATTGCGGTTGACAGGGTGAAAGGTCGGTTCCAATTACTTCGGCACTTGGGAATTGATCACCAAAGTCTCTGTGAGATAATGAAGTCAGCCTGAAGTAATCCTGAGGGACGTTTATTCATCGTACATTGCCCAAATACCTGAAGCTAGTCAGCCAGTCCACTAAAGAAGGTGCGTACGGGAGAACTTACCACTTCCTGTTCCGACATCAAGAACTCTCTGCGGAAGTCATGGTGGTCAGTATAGTCCCTGTATTAAATTTACGGGGCTATATCTTACCTGAACATCTTCTTTGACCGGAGCGAGAAACAAGTCTCCATCCAACAGAAGCGTGAGATAGTGATGACTGCAAATGCCATTAGTTTATTCCAATCGCCCCACGAGTGTGGTTTCAAGCATACGAAATATCAACGGATTGTAGCTGCTGTTCATCATTTGGGAACACATAGTCATTTGTGAATTTGTCGCTGTGATATGTTCGTCCATGAATTCGACGATACTCGAGAATGCTGGCAGAGACTGAAGCCGTAGAGCTCGACCTTCACCGACTCATCAGTATCAGTTAATTAGGCGGACGCATTAACACCTACGTATCGGATTGCGACAATGAATCAGTGTCGTTGGCCTAACTATCAGTCAGCTTCATTCATAGCATGTAGACATCACAATCGTACATCAGACCCCTCACCGGGTACAAGATCGCCTGGAGGGGACGGCGTCTGAGTTGCCGGAGGATTAGAATCGCTGAGCACATGCGTCATCCTGAAAGAGGTTAAAACGATTTCAGCAAAGCGAGATTTTGTAGAAAAGTATTTAGCGCTTTAATAGTTTGAAACGGTCAAAAGAGGGGAAATGCGTGATAAAATGTGTGTCCAAGATCAGACCACTTTATGTTGCAGGGAATGGTAGGCTAAACCTTGCGGATAAAACCGCCAATTTACCATATCAATATCCCGTTAACGACTAGATACATCTTTTACCGCCTACACAAGGAAGACCGGGTATCAGTACCCTGAAGGCTGACCTTGATGCGCTGTATCGTCATCTTTATCCCCCCGCACAATCCAATAACCGGTCTCGACGGTCGCACCATCGATCTTGCAATATACTTCTGGGTCCCTTGGGGCCAGGGCACATTTACCATTTATAAACCGCCAGAATTGGAATTCCACATCCGGCTTGACGACAGTCTTGTTGATAGCCACCCGCTTCGCTTGTTTGTATAGCTGTTTATAAACAGTGCTTGTAATCGAGACTTGAAGCGCAACCTTGAGGGTCTTCAACCGACACAACGATTCAGCAAACGCATCAAGTAGATGAAGAGTGTTATCTAGATAAAACTGCTCTCCAAAGGCTGTTCTCAGAACAAGAGCGAGATGAAGGCGACGAGCCTCGAAGAGACTGTCGAGGATGATCTCGAGAATTTGTTTGAGTCGGCCTTGATGTATTCCTTTTTTGTTCGGGCGGTGAAGAGCTAAGCCACGAGGTAGGTCAACCGTTTCCAGGTTCCATACTATCTCGAGGGATCGCAGGAAAAGCAGTCTTGGAGGAGTGGGAATACTACGTGGTAGCCTGGTAAGAAGAGCTTCGCTGGATATAAAAATCGTGTTTGTGCTATACAACACTTCCACACCTTCGATGTAGCTAACAATGTTAGAGATTAGAGTGATATAAGAATGAGTATGAGTGACACTTACGCTTGGCGACATGTCAGAAGCCAACCCATAGCTCCAATCCAGCAAACACTAGAGTCTTCAATAGTCTCTTCGCCAAACTTATAAGTGCCACACTGATAAGCGAAACCTTTGAAGCAAGTATCGTCACCTGGCTCGTCTGACTCCCACAGCCTGCTACGCTCCTCGCCGAGGTTCCAGCTAGGATACGGTGAGTAAGGATCACCTGACCCATCATCTGTCGGCCAAATCTTAGCATAATTATCGGCACGACTTTGCACATAGGGTGACAGAGTGCGATGGCAAACGCATCCCCGCCATTGCCAACATTTAGGCTTCCTTATGTCGTAAACACCATTGTAATGTGCGCCCTGAGGATGACCATTATCGCCAAGTGTCGAGATATATGGATGACCGTAAAATAGGTCCATATGCATCCTGCGGGCGCCGAATGCCTTGATTAGGATCTCACGCCTAATTTCGGGGGGCAATTTGCTGAAGATAGATGCATCCTGGGTTTCGATACCGGCCGAGGATATTGGCAAGAGCTGCTTCTCGGTGTTGAGGAAGAAAGGCAAGTCTGGTTCCGGCTCGGGGTCTACTTCTTTTACAATCTTGCGCTTGGAGCGTTTGGCTGCAATCCAGACTCTGAGACGTTCAATCATGGTCAATTGACGAAGATAGTGGCGACTGTTGATAACTTGAGATGAAACTATGTGGAGATCTGCTGCATTAGAGCAGGAAGCAGATAGACTTATATATCTGAGGCCTAGTACAGTGTTCCGGAGTCAATGCACTGTTTTTCTTACCGACTGTTGGTCCTAAAAGCAAAGTCTGTGCATTCTGAAACTTCTCTACATTAAAAACATACTTGCCCAAGCTGCCTGTCATCATCCTTGTCCCCACGTACAATCCAGTAACCATTTTCCTTTGTTGCCCCATCAATTTTACCCCATGTTTCAGTTGATCTAGTAAAGGGCGCCAAAGCACACTCTCCATTCGTCCATCGCCAAAATTGGTCCCTCAGCTCTGAAAGGCAACTGTCCTTATTCACAGCATTTTGCCTCGCCTTGTCATATAAGACCTTCCAGGAAGTGCTGGCCAGAGAGATTGTAATAGGTGCTTGCAGATTTCCCTTGGATGCGAGGGCAGTCGCGAACTCGTCCCATCCGAGGACCATATCGTTGAGATCAGGGTTATTGGACACACTATTCCTTATGTTGAAGGCCAAATGCAGGCGTCGAACGTGAGGGAAAGTTTGCAGAATTATGTCGTGGATCTGTGGTATTTGCTCCTGACGAAGTCTCCAGTCGTAGGTGCCGCGTCGTCGATGTCCACCAGGCGGAATGTACACATCTGGTTCCCATACAACCTCCAAGGCATTCATCGTCTGTAGCCTTTGAGATGGGATGAGCCGCTGTAAATTCGTGAGAAGAGGCTTGCTCGCCATATGGATAGTGTTTGTCCCATAAAGGACCTCTATCCCTTCAGCATAGCTAGAAGATGCAACCATTAGTCGAAGCTTGGTGAAGAGGCGCTGTAAATAAATACTCACGCTTTGCGACAGGCCAAAAGCCATCCCGTGGCGCCAATCCAGCATGAGCCTGGCGTTCCTTTTACCCTCGGATCAATATGATCCCCGCACCGAATAGCATAGCCTTTACAGCAGTTATCCTCGCCAGGCTCCTCCAAATACCACCACCTGTACATATCCTCGCCAAGTCCTGAAGTAGGATCTTGCGGATATAAGGGAGGCCAAACATCGCCAGTAGGTCCGCCAGAAGGGTCGAGTATGCGCGCCTCTTTCTGTCCAAACATACGGCACACATTGGACGGCTTGCGATGACAAACGCATCCGCGCCATTGCCAGCACTCAGGTTTATCCCTGTCCAAGTAACGGTCCGTGTTTCCGCCGTAGTGGTCAGCCGGATTTTTCCGAAGTAATGGATTCAATGGATGCTCGTACACGAGATCAATATGGACTGTACGACCTCCGAACGCCTGTAAAAGGATCTCATGGCGGATCTCGGGTGGCAATCGAGTGAAGATTGGTGCATTTTGCTTCGATGGGGATACGTCTTCCTTTGAGGGGGATGGCGTCAGACTGTGTCGAGGCTCTGGAAGCATGGGCAGCTCAGAGGCTTTTCTGCCTTTACCAAATTTGCCTTCTATCCATGATTTCAGCTTCGAGCGTCGGCTCATGTTCAGGAAGATAAGAGTGCTCTAGGCTGTTGGTGGAGAAGGGCTTGAGCGAATTTGAGGAAGGGCACGGGTCCATCTTTAACATAAATCGATACAGTGCTGAAAGGGTGACAACACTGTTTGTTGGTGCGAGCATGGTAACTTCAAGCGTGCACTGTTCGCAGAGATCATCGTTCCCTAAGATTGTATCTGATTGGCTATATCAACAGTCAACATCAGCCTGAAGACCTCTCAAAGAACCTCCTTCCGCTACTTCAACTATTCTAACAATATGACAATCTTAAAAATAAATCACATTGCACGGCTATGTTGGTACGTACAGCCCACAGCAATATATGAACGAAGCTTTTCTATTCTACCGGCTGCTTATCCTATGTCTCCTGATATTCCCCGATCACATTAATATTGCTATGTACTCTTCACGCCCACACAAACATAGGAATCGGGTTTCAGTCCGGCACAACCATTCCCGACGGCCTTGTTCCAAGCAACAAACCTTTCGTGAGTAATACCGTTCGCTTTCTCCACCGATTTACAAGTGTCCTTTCTCGATACCAACCAATGTTTGTTACAGTCAGAAGACATCCCTGTTTGAGTTGGCATACTCGTGACTCGACTGGTTGGCGTCGGTCTTTCAGCTGTCCTCGTAGTAGGAGTATCTGGAGTGGCAATGCAATACCACCGATTATTCTCGATCTCATCGCAGTCATCCATAACCGTGGGGTTCATCGCGATGAATTCCTTCTCGCTAAATGTTCCAAAGACCTGAGCCAGCATTTTACATGTCTCTCCACCAGTGGTATAGTACCAAGACCTGCAGTCTTTGGGGCTTCCTCTTGGAACAGAGCTTGGGGTAGCCGTTGCTGTTGGGAGAGGTGGCAGTTCGTCTTCGACTCCAACACAGTACCAGTTACCTTTCCAAAGGCCATTACAGTTCTTCTTGAGAGCTGGGTTGTACTTGAAGAATTGTTCTTTCGAGATATAGTTATAGGTATTCAGGATATCGTCGCAGGTCTCGTTTGCCTCAGCCTTGTAGAAGTTAAGACAGTTCTCGGGCATGGGGCCATGGCTAGGTGTAGGTTCGAAGTCGGGCTCAGTTTGTGTCAAGCTGGTTCTTGTGTGTTTCGTTGGCTCGGGCGGAGGAGTAAACGGCGGGGCAGAAGAGCCCCAATCGAGGTCGAGGGTCGTGTTGGAACGAAGACCAACGCAAACCCAATAACCAACGAATAGTCCGGTGCAATCGGTGTGTACCTCTGGGTTCCACTCGAAGCTGTATCAATTGTCAGCGTGTACCTCGCCCTTGGGTGAATTACACTTACAATTCCTCTTCCCTCATGAAAGAGCTATACTTGTTGAGAACGCTTCGACATGTCTGTCCGCCTCGAACAAGATGCCACTTGTTGCAGTCGTTCGGCTGTCCAGCTTGTGTTTCTTTTGGGGGCCAGGTCTTGTCGATTGTAGGTGTGGTGATATTCCAAGTTGCGATTGGATGGCGGACAGAGTAGGTAGTAGTGGCTGAACGAGTGGCATTTTGGGATCCTGATTGCGATGAGGAGACGACCTTTGATGAGGTAGCCTTCGTTGTTGCTTGGGTTGGCACTGGTGTAGTGCTTTCCACTGATGCTGTAGTGTATTCACCTGACGTTCCAGCCTTGCTGCTGACAGCAGACTTGGTGGAAGTCTCCGCACCTGTCTCATCAACCGCAACACAGTACGCTGATTTAAGCCAGAAGTTCTTGGTGCAATCTTCAGAGATTGCTGGATTCCATGCCAGAAATTGCTTTCTGCTAATATAGTATTGTTTTGGAACCGAATTACAGTCATCGCCCTGTTTGACTGTATGCCAGGCGACGCAATTGGCAGGCTGTCCAGGATGAACTGGGCCACTTGGTTTGCGGTCTACAGCAAGAGTGGCTGGGACGATCGCAAGGAGCAATGACAAGTGGTAGAGGAGCGGATTCATGATGCGAGTGTGTATTGATGCGAACAATCTGGAATGCTTGACCGGCTCGTCAGATTTGTACCCATCTATTGAGGTGAGCGCGGCTAGGTCACACAGATAGATGCAATCTCTCTTCATGGAGGATGTGCGCTGACAGGCAGGACTTTCCGGTATCACCCAATCGAGCACCATGAAACAGGTGTTGGTTGTAAGTTTCTCCTGTGTTAGTCATGAACCCATCAGCTGAGATGGCCAAACGGCGTACAGTATTGTTTAACAGTATGTTGGTCCAGGGTATCGAGAAGTAAAATAAATTAAGTCTCCGCACAGCCACTTTCATTCGGTCCGTCGGGGATGCGGAAGATCGTCAGCAATTGAGGATCGTCGAGCACGGTTCACTCAAGAACCATTTCTATTTGGGCCTACTGCTGTTGGTCGTGCTGATGTGACGATCAAACCAAATACGTATCAAGTCCAGCAGCAGTAGCCAACAAGTTTTTCTGCCGTCAATCACTCTGAATGAAACATTTCATGGCCCATAGGATCGTTTCCCGTAAGAATCTTAATCCATAACTCCACTTCCAACACGCCATATGACAGTCAGGATCTTTTGAGGCTTTTTTTCTTTCACTGAATAAGACGCATGATAGCAACGCAGGGCTGGTCTCCAATATAGTCGTTGGCTCTAAGCTTCATTTCCGCTGCGCATGCTCGGCTTCCCCGGTGTGTCTTCTATCAATATGATACCTGTGTTGGTTATGATGGATCCTTTGTTAATACGAACCCCCTGTAATCACTTTTTCTCCCATTGTTGTTTCAAACAAATCCATAGAGGAAAAGGAGAAGAGAAGAGTTTGCAGCAACGATATGTCGCTGGTATTTTTCAGATAGTTGCAGAGGTCAATTTGAAGAGATCGAAAAGTCCAAGACTTTCCATATACTACTGGATCTTGCATACACATTCGTTTCATTGTCTGCTCCCGCAATATTTCACCCTTTCTAAGCTCGTTTGGATCACTCTTAGAATCATTTTTTCACTACCACTCGTTTAAACCACACTGCTCAAATTCTCCCACCAAGCTCCATTGCCTGCATCAAGAATGTATCTGAGTCCGTGTCTGTTTTTCTTCACGCTCCTGATCAGCTTGGCTGAAGCAGGAAGTCACTTGTGGGAAGTTCGGTCACTCTCTTCTGAGATTACCGGTGTTCACCACGGGAAAAGGGCTATAAGCATCAAGCCCGGCGCAAACCCCAAGGACAACAAAGCTACTCGCGTCTGGCCTAAGAAGACTCTAACTTACGCTTTTGTCGACGACGAGGCTGCCGAAAAATTGAGGCCTATTATATTCCAGGCCAGGCAATACTGGAGCCAGCTTACTACCCACGGTTTCAAGTACAAGGAAGTCACTTTGGACCGGTGCAACCTCTACAGAGACTCGTGCTTGCTCGTTCACTACAACGACAAGGGCTATCTTAGCACGACACCTGGCCTACCACCACTTGAGTCAAACTACAAGGGACCTGTAATGCACCTGAGCGACAATCCCAAAGTGGGAAATCTCGACGTTAATCTCAATGTCGCACATGAGATAGGTCATGCCTGGGGTCTCTTGCACGAGCACCAGAAAAACATTCACTGGGAGGTATCTGACGTGACGCAAAGCGGTTGGCTGGTGCCATTGGGAAATAGTAACCGGGACATTCGGTTCGAAACTGATGATTTCAGATGTCGCAACTTGAAAGACTATGAAGAGACTCTTGAAAGGATTGACAAGATGGAAAATAGGCCAGACCGGGCAGCTCAGGATAAGGTCATGATCTGCAGGAGCTGGTCAGCAGCCAAGAAGTATGGATTCAGTGGAGCGGAGTGGGTGCCTATGCATACAGGTGATCGGGATGCGGATCTGGCATTTGACCCAGATTCCTTGATGCTGTACCCATCGAATGCTGGCGGAATCGGTCAAGTCAATGGGGATGACGATCAACGCCTACCCATCCTGACCTACCAGAACGGCGACCGGATCCCAATTCGAACGGGTGCTTCTGCGGCAGACCTTGAGAAGTTGATCTCTATCTATGGCGACAATTACAAGGGAAATAGTAAGCTACTCAATGCAGCGGATAATTATTTTAGAAGGACCTTTAGGAAGGTTCGAAGTACATTGTCTCTGAAGGGAGGGGACACGGAGGATGGTGTTTGTTAGATATATCTCGAAGTGTCACTGCACCTTCCATATGACTCTCATTATTCTTTTTACTTTCTTTTAGTCATTCCAGTTGCTTTCTATCTTGTATTTATAGGTCACAATTTACTCTATCATTATTATATCGCCGTTTGTTGAATAAGAGTCTCACTGAGGACTCAGAGTATGTATCAACCGGTAGACCATTCCTGATGGTCAGCATTCACACAATCCGAATTCAATGTACGTCAACTCACAGTCCAAGCTTACTACAACTGTCATGATATCTCAAGTTTCCACTTGTACAGTCTTCACGCAGAGTTTTCACATACTACTTTCATCTTCATTCATTCTCTACCAGCGATATCGACTAAAAGTCATCTGTAAGATTCACGCCATAGTTCTAGTTCCGTTCCTTCACTCTGGTTTCCCTCCCTCACAGCTCATCCTTGTTCATATCACTAGATCCAAAGCACTCAACCACTTTTGGAGGCTCGACAACAGTTGCCTTCCTTCGCTTGATGCCCTTCCCCAGCGCCTCAATCATGGTTCCATCATCGAGATCAATAGCCCATATCATGGTACTGCGTAGAGGATTAGACATGTAAAAATAGCGTGCAGGGCTCCGTTCAAACTCACCCTCCAAGACAGTGCTCATTGGCATAGTCGAGTTTCATCTTGAGAGTCTCAGCGTCATCCCAAGAGACCCACTGATTAGAGTCCCAAGTAACCATCTTGACTCCCGCCTTCTCGTCCAGCGTCACCTTGCCACCGTTCTTGATGATGGTGGTGATCTCGTGTGCTGAGAGAACGCCCTCAGTGCCAGTGCATTTACCTTTCTTGGCGCCTTCTTTGAACTCGCATCCAGCTTCAAGGCAGTTGGGGCTTTTCATGGTAAAGCCTATTTGCTGTGAGTCTTGCGTGCTTCTTTCCGGAAGTGAGTTCGACTTACTTCTACCATAGAATCCGAGACCGAGAACAACCCGCTCCGGGTTGATGTTGTTCCGCCAGAGAAGCTCCAGGCCCTGGTGGATCTCTGTGAGGTTCGTATGAGCCAGGGCATAAGGGCTAAGCGCCTCAATATCCTCGTCCCAGACGCCGTCTGTTTGGAGGTCAGCTATGCATTTCTTAGTGATGTGGTAGGTAATGAACTCACGTATATCGTATGTCATGATGTTGAACCAGTCCAAGTACTTCTCCATGTTGACGATATCGAAACCCTTCAGGTACCAGTAGGATGCAGGCTGGGTAAACATGTTAGCTTCTCCATTTGTACGCCAGGGTCAAAGTGCTTACCAGAGTGAGGGTCAGTCCGTATTTGCGCCCCGAGGAGTTGAGACGGCGCCTCAGCCGAGCAAGAAGATTGACGTAGTTATCAAAGTCTTCCTCAATACCACCTCTGTCTTCCGCAACTGGGCTGTCGCAAAGGTTAGCATCGAGCATTGCACTGAACAGCAGGATGTACTTACTACTCCCAATCCAAATCAACACCATCAAAGTCATGCTGTTGCATGAAGGTGATCAATGAGTCGAAAAACGCATCCTGCTTCTTCTCCGACTTCGCAAGATCAGAAAAGACCGTTCGGTACTTTCCAGGGTCATTCATGGCCCAACCACCAATGGCAATCCAAACCTCCAAGTCCTCTTGCTTCTGCTTAAGCGCAGTGACCCTGTCATACCTTGAAGCCGTCCCTTTGTCCATAGGATCAATGCGATAGGTATCAGGATTGACGAGAGCAAAGGCAAAGTTGATGTGTGTATAATAGCCCAGAGGAATGTCCTCTGGTTCCATGTTCCCGCAAGGCCTCTGGTAATTCCAGCCCTCGTAGTACCCAATAGTCCGCTTATCAGAACTGTGTTTATCCTTGCTGCACTGCGGCGACGGTACAGTCTTGCCCTTGCAGTAGCTAGGTAGAGTGCCACAGAAGCCATACTCGCTGCAGCAAACGTTGAGGGGGCATTCGGTAAAGTTGGAGTACTGGAGGCCCCATCCTGGGTCACATTCGGACTTGTAGTCGCACTCTGAAGTGCAGTCATCACCACAGAACTTTGGCCCAGTACCGCAAACACCGACACCCTTCTCGTTTCTGTACATACTGTTAGTAATTATATTGATTGCAGACAATGAGTCAGCACTTACAAAGGACCACAACAGCCCTTCTTACAGCCTTTCTTCTTGCTGCAGGACAATTCATCCTCTTCGTCTTTGTCGGCGTTGGCTTGAACAGACATTCGCATGGGCATTATCTCTTCCTTGGCCCGGTATTGGCCCAGCGCCTTCTTTCGTTGGCGGCTCAAGGCATTCGCTTGACCTGAAAAGGTATTGAGGTCCAGAGCTTCAACCAGGGAGACGGAGATGAGCCCAAAGGCCAACAGGTAAAGGAAGTATCGGAATCCAGTCATCTTACGAATTCTTAGCTTCGTTGTACAGAAATGGAAAATGACTGAAGGAATTTGGTAGTACTGACTCGATTTCGGAGGCGATGGTGATTGACTCTCCATTTTCTCTTTCCACACTTGAAAGTCGTATCACGATTTTACTCGCACGTTGCTGTTGGTCGTCACGCATGAGGTAGGAGTCATTACCCTGTGCAGCTTCATTTAGTTGACGAGCGCTAGGGCCAACGAACAAATTTCTTCAGCGCTTGGGCCCCGGGGGACCTAGCCGGTCAGACAGAATCCCCCTGGACCAACACTCGTTGCCTTCATTCAACTTGGATCACCGTGATGTCTATAATTATGCTGTTGATTGTTGATATCCACAGGTTTGTGCGTGTTTCAAAACTGACTCTTTCCGCTGTCGATCTTGGCCTATGCTGAAACTGAGGGATTAACAAACCAACACAATGTTGTATCGGTCGGCGTCGGCGTTTTGTCAGCCTGAAGCCTTTCAATACTGTAAAAACTGTTGAAGATCAGTGGATATTAGCGTCACAAGGATCTAGGTCTTACCATTGAACTCTGTATGAGTCTACAAACGCCTTTTTAGAGCCCTACTCTTGGCTCTTGATGTGCCGACTCTCAGAGGCACAATTGACATCTTTTACAATCCTATCATCCCACTCATTTTTCACTTTCATGGTGTACCACTCTGGACGCAGGCAACATGCAAATCTCAATTCTTGTCGGTCTCTCGGTCTTTTTCTTGGCCGCAGAGAGTCATGTCCCTCGCCTCAAGCATACCTCTTTACACTCTGCCTCTACAGATCCACTGAGACCCAGGAAGCGAGCAGACGAAGATCCTTCTGATTTCTCATGGGTCAAGCGCTGGGCTGCTATCGGTGATAGCTACACAGCTGGCATTGGCTCAGGCCGTGCTCTGGGCAAGTGGACGGACGGCGAGCATCTTGATATTGGCTTCAAAGATGAGAAGGCTCCCGTGTTCAATATCACACTTCCTAACCTTGACATAAGCGGTCATGACAACTGGTACTGTGCTCGCTACGATATGTCTTACCCCATGATCGTCAACAGACTTCTTGGCAGTTATGTTGAAGACTTTCAGTACGCTGCTTGCAGTGGAGATCGTGCTGGACAGATCTATCAGCAGGCCAAGCAGATTGAGGGTGACCTTGACTTGGTCATGATGACGGCTGGTGGGAATGATCTTTGCTTGGTACGTGTTTCTTCAAACGTTTACTAGGATGCTTTTCATATCTAACTCTTCTTTTCGCAGGCCGGTATCATCTCGGACTGTATCCTCGTGTCCATCCGCAATCAAAAGGCATGCGAAGCCGTCCTCCAAGTCGCCGAGAAGAACGTCGAAGAAATCATCAAGAGCAACACCAAAGATATCCTCCATGCTCTGAACGACAAGATGAACAAGGACGGCATAGTAGTCGTTCTAGGCTACGCCGAGTTCTTCAGCACGGAGAATGCCGACTGCGAGAAGGAATACTGGGATATCTTTTCCGGTTGGGACTTGCCATTCTGGCGCAGGCAGAAGTTGACCATCGCTCGCCGTCATCGCTTCAACGCCCTTGTCAAGAAAATCAACGCCGCCATTGCCGATGCTGTCACGGATATATCTAAGGACAGCAAGATCAAGTACAAGGTCGGCTTCGCTGATTGGAATCCTTGGGTTACCCATGCTGATGTCGATGGACAAATGTGTTCTCCGTCCAGCAATGGTGACTATCCTGATAAGAAGCAGCCTGGAATGCACTTCATCAAGCCTGATACCAATCCCAACGTCGTTCGAGAAGAATTGCGAAAGCGTTCCTTTGATGAAGATGATGCTGCTCTCGCTGCAGAACTGGAAGATGAACTCGAGGCGAAGGAAGAGGCTGCTTCGCAGAGGATCTGGGGTTCCAAGTTCTTCAACAGTCCCAACCCTTCTGAGATGGTTCGTCGAGTCCTCCGTCGCCGTGACCCCAAGGATCCTGGATGTCCTGGAGATGGCAATTGGGATTTCACTATGGGCCTTGGTCTACCCAATAAGGTTGGCGCCAACTTCCATCCAAATGAGAACGGTCATGTCACCATGGCTAGCTTCGCAATGGCAGAAGTAATGGATCTCCGATCACTCGTGCTAGGCGTGGATGCACCCAACTGTGAGGTCAAGGACGAATTCAAGTGCTGGTCTGACGATAACTGGAAGATCTACGCCAGCGCCGATCGTCTGGATAAGCACTATGAAGATTTCTGCAAGAACATCGAACAGCCCAAGCACGAGGTAGGATGGGAGTACTCGAAGAAGTACGACGAGGGCACGCCAGATGAACACGAGTTCAAGATCTCGCTTAGCAAGGAAATGGCAGACTACGATGAATCAGAGTGCATTGATTCGATGAAGAAGTTAATTCACAACTGCGATACGAAGAGAAAGATGAATTGGAAAAGCGGAGGTATGTATGTCCGTGATGATGGGGCTTATACATACGAAGTCAATCCAACGCGAACAAACCGTCCTTGGCCACCGCCTGAGTATGGCGTAGGGACCTGTAAAGGATGGTATCACGTGCTTTGGAGCTCGTACACAATCGAGGGAGGAGGCTTCTCGACTTGGGATTATGGGCAGCAGACGATGCGACCGTCTATGGATGCGTGCTATGGATTGGGGACTACTGGGTGGGAGTTTGAGTATTATGATGAGCCGACTGAGGATGGATATGAGTGGAAGGCGAAGTTTAATACGCCTATTTGGGTGCGATCGCGGTGTTTTAAGAATAATTGGGTGGCGAAACAGGCGGGAGGGTGGACGGATGGCTGTGGTGGAAATGATTGAGTATATAGAAGATACATTAGTTTCTTAAGTAAATACCACCATCATGATTTGTTGAAATCTTTCTGCTCCTTCAAAAACTCATTCTTTAAATCCTGATACTCCTCATCCTCCTTACACCGTTCCCAATACCCCCGAAAGATCAAGCTCGCCCTTTCTTTCTCCTTCTTATCCGGATGCTCCTCACTCTTCGGCAACTCCTTGTGCGTTCCCTTCTCATACTTCCGTCCACCAGCGTGATTCGCGTATCGTTTTGCACGCGTCATGCCCATCTGGATGAACTTGCGCGTCATATCCATTCCGACAAAGTCGCGCTGGTCTTTGAACTCTTCGAACTTGTCCCATAGATCTTCTGCGCTTTTCTTGGCTATTGGGACGGTTCGGAAGCGCCATAGTGGTAGGATGTGGGATTTATATGGTTCGAATGTTAGGACGCCTTGTTCGCCACGGCCTATACGATAGGACATGCGGTGGGCTTCGGTTATGGTGTCCATTAGACGTTTGGCTTTGGGTGAACTGGGCATATTGATTCGCGTTTGAGAGTGTGTATGTGCAATAATCTTGTCTTACTGAAGAATAGTTCACAAGTTCTAGTTTCGTGAAGCTATGCATCTCGCGTCTCAGACCGTGTCGTGGAATGAAAAAGTCTATGACGTAGATAGATTATGACGTATCGCGGACATTTCTACCGACCTCAGGGGCGATATGAGTTTGTATGTTGCATGTAATTTAGTCACGACCCTCAATACAAGCACATCCATTGTGGTTATTCCTTCGTTTCTTGATCCTAATGTACCACTTTTTAAGGTGCTCCTGGGGAGAAATACGCTTGTTAACCGCAAACTCGCAATGTATTCTCTTTAAAGACGGAGAGTACCGACATCCAGATGGTAGTTTACAGATGCAAAAAATGCGTTAACGACCGTCAATTATGACAAGGAACCCTTTTTTCTACGAAACGTAGACAATGTATAGTTCCAGAAGTGTTTAAAAGCCCCATTTAGCGTTGTGTTCTTACCGCGTGTTGCTAGGCAACCGGTGATCTGCTTACTTGAGATAGAATAGAGCACCTATCGGAATATAATTGTAATTAAAGTTGGAAATTGAATAAATAGGACTTAATGTCAGAATAAATGCTAATTGTAGAGGATATACAATACAGATTATTATAAGTCTTCCAAATATTATCCACCCTGACCTGGTTACCGTCAGCTTCTCCGGGTTGCTGAGCGACATCCCGGACAGGGGGCCTGAAATATGCATATAAGACACGGCAAGCCCCGACGCACCCGACCATGATAATCTTAGATCCATACCGTTGATCGGCCTGCCCCCACAATGCGACAGCGGCTAAAGGCTTGGCTAAACGCCACACGCCTGCGACGTCAGGGGAAAGGAAACAGCAATTCCGACCCTGCAATCCCCTGTCTTCCGACCCCACGCCCAAGCGCATTGACACCCACACCATCCACACAAGATCTCAAATCCTTTTCGCAGATCGCCCCAATCTTCAGCAAATTGCCGACCGAAATTCGGCGACAGATCCTGGTCATAGTGTTCGGCAATCGCACCCTGCATATGGATCTTGCGCTACTACCGTCTTTAGAACCGGCGGATTTCGAACGGTTTAAAGGTTACTGCAATCTACATACAGCATACGGAACTCAATCTTATGGCATTAAAGATCGGTCTCCAAATTGGCAATGGAAAGGTTACCAATGCAATCGCAGACTGCCGGCTGAATACTACACCCTCGTTCAATTTGATGAATACGAAATTGCCCCAGCCGATGACGAGTGCTCCAGAAAAACGCATTGTTACGAGAATGGAATCAATATGTGCTGGGTTGGTGCGATGGGCTGGCTTTTGGCCTGCAGACAAGCGTGCGTGCTCCGACTGGTTCCTCAATTGTGCTAACACTTTTTAGGTATGCTGAGGGGTTGGAAGTGCTTTACAGCACCAATACTTTCCATTTATCCAGCAAGCCACTCCTTACCAATTTATCAAAGTTCTTACTGCCGCAGCGATTGTCTATGATAACTTCGCTTGAGGTAGTATGGTCAGTTGACACGTATTTACGTGCTGGAAAGTCCATCCCACGACAGGACGATTTGGATGAAATCCTCTCTATACTTGACTCAAACTTTCCCCAGTTAAGGCGCTTGAATCTTTCAGTCCAGTTAAAGCTTTACGAGAAAATCCCGGTACATCTGAATAACATGATCAAAACTTTAGACGAATTTGTTGTGCGCCGCGCACAATATCTAGTCGAGCCAATCACACTCGGTCTCGCAAGCTGGGCATATGAAGAGTTGTTCAGTGAAGTATCTAAAATGCAGCTGAAAAAGGATGGTTTAGATGAGACACACATACAGGACAAGGTGAAGTACAAGATGTGGCGCTATTTGGATGGTAATTATGACTTTGCATCAAACGTCAAGACGAAGGAGATTTATGGTACTGTTAAGGATGCAACGGCGCAAAATGGATACTGGATTCAACTGGGTGACGACAGCGCAAGGAGCCTGATTATCTATGCGTTGGGGTGTTTCGGTGGCGGAGGTGGTATGATGCGTGATGCCAGGTTCTCCCGTCCAAAGGAGGTTCCAATATGGGATGAGCAGCGTGGGGCTGTTGTTATGGTTGAGAGAGAGTAATCCACCAGGCTCGTCAAAATCGCAGAGAAAATGCGAAGCCTCCCTTGAATTCGGCAAGACCCTAGCTCCTTTGATGTCAATAATAATTAATTATCATCTCAACTTGATACTGAACCCCTCCAGGCAGATCAAGGCTTTTGTGTCATCTCAATTGAAATCGTCCACAGCAACTGAATTCTAATTATCGCGACCACAGCTGTAACTCGCACGCGCACAAAGTTCTACTGTCTTTGCACAGCAGACCACCCTTCCCCCCTCCCACGCACACACCTCCCACACATTACACACATCGCACACATCAAACGTCCACAAGCGTACAGCAAGTCAGTTAACCCCCATCGCTCTACGTCGCCAACTTTATTCGTAGCGATGCGGGATAGCATGATCTTTTGGTGTCATACGATTCCTCGACTATGGATCAAGTAGTCGGATTGTCCACAATACTCATTACGTGTGGCGTCCATAGTAGCAAATCTGAGTCGCCAAGTCATCCAAAGTGGTACGGCCGCGTGGCCTAATGGCTAAGGCGCTAGATTTCGGTTCACCAAAATCAAATTCTCTAGAGATTGCAGGTTCGACTCCTGCCGCGGTCGATTGCATGGTTGTGTCTTCTTTTTGCATTTTCATTTATTACTTCTTTTGAGCTGTCGCATGTCTGACGTTGTTTGCGCGTGGAGAATCGCTCACTGCTGGTTGTGGTGAGAGCATTTTGCAGTTGGGGGACGCCAGACCAGATGAAACATAGCGTCAGCCGGCACCGTTCTCTATAGTCGACAGATATTTCTTCATTCAAACGATGACTTCTTGTAAGCATTTCGAAATCTATGTATAATGATAGTTATAGGGATCAATTAGATCAAATGCAAAGTCATCTCGTTAACAGTCAAGTTACCCTGCACATCAATTCAGGTGGACCAGTTGATGACTCAGCCATTTGAAAACGCGCTACACCATAACTTAGGAATCTCCCACTAGACCCATCGCCCCTGAACGCGTCAACGCGTCGTCAATCAATACAGCATGGAGGCCCACAAGTTACTCCTACAATACAACCGTATTGACAGACAGCTCCATGATCCTTTAGAAAACAAAGCACGTCTACTGGAAGAGCTGTTGTTCCAATTCAACAGACATCCTGATGATGTACTGGGTCTCAGCGACATCGTCCCACACGTTCTGCTAGAGCTTGGTCGAGAGCAGGAATGTTACGACTTCATCTGCGGGTCATGCCGCAACACACCAATCTCCCGCCACCAAGTCCATGGCAACGATGTGTGCGAAGAACTATCCGTCTTTATGGAGGCCGATCTCAGTTTGAGTCAACTTGTCGCGCTCACCCTTCTCAAACTTCGACTTTATCTTGACTTTGACGCCATGTCACTGGATCTCGACAGACTCGGCGTAGGTCGTCCATTGGGAGAGATCGCAAAAGAGATTTACGAAAGAAACTACGAACATGGCGAACTTTTAAGAATCGCAAGGGTTTTGCATAATCATTATTCTAAACTGGTCGAACATGTACAGACATTGAATCCTTATCTATGGGAGGCTTTGGCTACGCAAGACGTAGCCTATACTTCCCCTCCGCCGTCTCGCGGACCTGGTTCGAGAGATGAAGCCGATCTGGTACTGCATCATTGCAAAAATGTATGGGTCAAGAGTGATGGTGCTCTGGCTATGCTTGAAGCCGACACAGCAAAGTATATTCAAGTATACGAATCACCAGCTATGAGGAGAAATTCGGAGCCTTTGGAGAGAAGGAGAGGTACAGGATGGGCTTTCCCAGTGGCAGTGGCACACATCGGACATTCCAATACCAACGTAGTTGTCACCGCACCATTCGACGCTGAAAAGCGCCGATATGTACTTGGGGATAAGAACAAGCTCCTGCTATACGTCGATGGAACTTGCACAGACAACGGCCGCGGTGGTTGGGCTGTTTCTCTCGGGTGCCATTCCGACTTGCCCAACAGTGCCATATATGGCCGTCTCGAAACACTAGGTCCATTCGGCCATTCTAAACCCGCCAGTACCAATCGAGCCCAGCTTCGTGCAGTCATCGCCGCTCTCCGCCTTAGTAACTGGAAGGAAGAGGGCTTTGAATCCATCACCGTCGCCACTTCTTCCACTTATGTTGTTACTAAAGCAACAACTAGGGCAAAAAAGTGGGTTTCCAACGGGTGGAAGACGTTAAGCGGTGGTGATGTCGAGGATAAAGATATGTGGGAGCTTTTTCTTGGAGAGGTGGAGCGATGGAATGATCAAAATGTCCGAATTCGTCTGTTGTGCATTCCGAAAAATGTCAATGCTCACGCACGTCTAGCGGCGCAAGAAGCTGCTCATACGCAACAGAACAAGGAAAGGTTCGAGGACGCTGTATTAGACCCTTCTTTGTCTGCCAAGAGCAAACTGCAGCGTTTCAACGTTATTGTTGCACTTGGGGGTAATGACCTTTCTGCTAACAGTTGGCAATCCGTCCTGCTTCCCATGGCGCACACGAGATCTGCTGAAACTCCCGAACTGGTGCTCCAATTACTCCGCGACTCACCTCCCCAAGGGATATTCATCGCAGACGCCGTGATCACGCGCCACAGGGAAGTCTTGGAACGAATCGTCGATGCCATGCACAAAGGAGCAAAGGTTGTTGTCGGAGGTGGCTTCGCTAGTACGGCGACGCCTCTCGAGCTTGCTCGCTTCTTTACCATTCTTGGTCTTCCGTGGGAGAGAGGGGCTCATCTTGAGGCTAATGTTTCTCTGCAGTCTGGAGTGCTGGATAGTCACTGGTCGGTCGGGCTGCCACGGGAGATAACAGACAAGATGTGTTTTGTCAAGGGTGTGGAGAAGTCGGAATGTTGGTATACTAACTCCGGCACTGAGGACCAGACTGCTGTTGCATACACAGCGATTGGGTATGGGAGATTTGGGTATATTGGATGCGTAAGTCACGAGAGGGGTGCTATTAATGTTGCCAGAGCTATGCTTGGCCAGCCTCAGTAAAAGACGAGATACAAGGTAATTGAGAAGCTCCAGGAAGGATATGTGTTTCGTATTTGTAGTACTAACTCCGCTTTCTATTCATCCATTATGAAGGAGTTTCGCCAATAAAGAATATAAACTTTTCTAAAACGCCTCAAAGGACCAAACAAATATTTCAGCCTGCCAATAGACCCTAACGATTATGAATCGAAGATGGCTCCAAAGGCGGGAATACCCCGAGTCTGCATGCCAAACACAACCTTATCGGTAACCTTCGGGTTCGAAATGATGTAAACGGCCTCTGCGTTGGACTCAACGACCAACTTGTAAGTCTCGAGTACAATGTCGGGATATCCACGAGTCGTAGTATTCCAGATAAGTGCGTTGGGATCAGCTCTCTTAACTGCACTGACCACAGTAGGTCCGTATGTCTTCTCAGGATCACGCGTTGACCAAAGAACGCGACGAGGTGTGACATCCGCATAAAGAAGCGAGAGACAAGGTCCAATACCAGAGCCTGTAGCCACAATGACAATCCGTTGCCAGATCTTGGAAGTGTACAGCAGACCATGGAGAGGAGCACCTCGAACCCAAAGCTTTCGCTCCGCAGCATCCATGATCTGCTTCTTGGTAAAATCACCAGCGTTAGAAACAACAACACTGAAACCCTCAACCTTTCCAGACTCAGGCTCAATATCAGGAATAGTAGCGAACGCGTGCCACTCAGTAAGAGGCTTCTCGCTGATCTTGAGACCGTAGAAGGGCTTCATGCCTCTGTACTTGAAGTGAAGACGGGTAGCGTGGTCGCTCAGCTTCTCGGGGTAGACAACGCGACGACGGAGGCGGGACCAGGATGCGATTGTGCAGGAAGTGGTGACGCAGATGCACCAGAAGTTGGGGGATCGGATAAGCGCGTAGGCGATGGACTTGTTCCATTCGTGGGCTGTGACGCGGGCTTGGACGATGTTGTGGACCCAGAATGCAAGGAGTGAAACCCAACCTGCAAAACGATGGAAAGCTTCAAAGTGATCGTGGAACTTTCGTCGGATAGTCGGGTAAGCAGCGATAAGGATAATAAAGAACATGCAAACAACAACCCATCCAGTAATCATGTTTACCAAGCGATACTCCTTCTTATCCTCAGCATACTCCATAGTAGCCAAGATAGTGTAAGTAAGATACCACGCAGTAGCAGCGACACCAGCACCACTGTGAAAACCTCCATAGTGGAATACTTTGGCAAAACGCTTGCGGATCCAGATAGGCCACGAGTGTGGTACCAGAACGGCGATTTCGTAGCAGAGATTGACGAATTCTTCTTGGCGGAAGAGGATGCAGAACATGAGGTTGGCTGATGCTGCGCTGGCGGCGTCGCGGGACAGAAGGGTGGCGTTGGAAGTTATCATGAGGGCGATGAAGACGGCTGCGTTGGCGACGAAGATGATGGTGAAGATCTTGCGGTATGTTGAGGCATGTCTGTCTAGTAACTGTTAGATAGGCCATGAAGAGTAAAGAGGGAAAGCTTACATTTCAAGTCACGGGTTGCTTCTGAGCCACGTTGTTCAGGAAGGACAATTTCCTTTGGGGAAGCTAGAACGACTTCCTGTTTAGGCTCGGTGGGCTGAGGTGGAATTGAAGCAAGAGATGTCTCTGACTCCGAGGCAACTTGTAAAGCGTGCGCTTCTCCGTGCGAAACCATTGTGAAGAAGTTGATGTGATGAGATGATGGAAGTGATTGTTGTCTGGATTGTTAATTTGGACGGCACAAGCAGTGTTCATATACCCATGTGCAATTGAGGCTTCATGTTGGCAACAAGCTCATCTGCTACGTTTCGCGCAAGCCCTACGCAATAAAGACCAACCTTTTCACATGCAAGGTAGCTAGAACAGCTCTAGAGTAATGCCAAAGCTAAAGTTTCGAATGAACAGCCCATTCGGGATACCCACGTGCATTAGCGTTGTTGCTTCTAACCATCCAACTGGAACCAGTGAGCTAAAAGACCAATGATGATGATGTGGCTTCCTGACGGTCTTTTCAGATTCGCATTCGCTCGTTTGGAGGGGCATAGCCTTTCAAGGCGTGAGCCAAGCCAATGATCTTCAGGAACTTAGCACCTGTTCGGCTTAGCTACTGTTGCGTTCAAGTAACCTTAAACCCCACCTGTCAGCCGTAGCGCTGGAAACAGGCTTGGTTCGTTGGATTGACGCCACGGATTATTTTGGGTAACGCTAACTGGTTGTTTTAGTTACGTTACTTCGATTTCCAGCCGTGAATACCGGCTAACTGTTTGGAGAATGGACAACGGCATTGTCCGTTTTGAAGTACGAGGGAATTGCGTAATTCTCTGGAGTACGGCATGTCCGAGCCATCCTTTGTTTCTAAACGATGCTACGTGGGCTATCGTGATGTCGCTTGGGGAAAGGCGATGACGACAGCTGCACATGTCCAAATGAAAGCTCGAATTTTCGCACTTCTTGACACGAGACCATTCAATTGATGGAACTCGGCTACTTAGTCGGCTATTAATAGATCAATCTTGTAACCCTCTACAGTCTCCATCGCGATACATAACTACCACTGCATATCAACCCGCGATCTTGACAAACTCCCACAGAGTACCCCCATCATCCTGCCGAATCAAACCACTCCCATCTACCTTCGCAGACACTTGTCTCTGCGTCCACCAGTCCAGGCTCTGTATTAGATACAGGCCACCTTCACGCCGACACAGAGTAAAATCCTCCCAATACTTATGATGATACACCTTTGCATAGAAATCCCACCAAATATCATGCCCTAGGAAGGTTCCCTCAGCGATATTTTTGAATCCTCTGAAACCCCCTCTTTCGTTGCACTCCCACTGCGCCTGCTCGGAGATATGTCGGTTGGGATTGTTTAGGTCGATTGGTTCGAGGCGTAGGTTGCCTTCGTGGCATGTGAGAGCGCGATTGTTGGCGACGTCGAGGATGATGTATTTTCCGTCGTGATGAGGGTCGGATTTGCGGGTAACGATACGGTGATCTGACATTCTGTCGCCGGCTTCAGATGCTGCTGGGGTACAGACAGTGTGTGTGGGAGTGTCGACACCAGCGCTCGACGAGTCCAGCCACTGCTCTACTGGATCTGCTTCAGACACAGTACGAGGCGTCATCACGCCTACGCTCGAGACAGAAGTTGACATTGCTGCTGAGATGCTGAGAACTTTGGTTGATAGATAACGAGGATTAAGCCTGAAGTTGAGCGGGATAAGTACGCCTTTATAAAGGAGACTGTTGTGTCTTTTTGTTACCCCGCGCTTGTTGCTGTTTGGCAATCTATGATTGCTGTGGCGGTATCGCTCAAGACGATCCAATAGTTGCGCGAAATTGCGGTGCGCGTAACAGCCACAAACAACAAATACGAGATAATTTCGGCGGAAACATATTGCGTTTGAATATACATTCGATTTCTTGTTTCTGGTGTATCTTCTAATCTGTAGCTGTCATCCAATTTGTATCAATCTCATAACATCATAAGCAAACGCCAAAGTCCCAAACAAAACTCATATGCATCATCAACCGCATCAAATTCCCTCTCCCATATTCAAAATCTTGACAAATTCCCAAGACGTACCACCCTCCAACTCGGGATAAACTCCATTCCCCTCCTCACTCGCAGAGACCTGCCACTGCGTCCACCAATGTAAAATCTGCAACCAGTACAGACCTCCATCACGTCTTGCAATAGTGAAGCTTTCCCAAAGACTATGCGTCGAAGCATTGCCGCGGAAATGCCACCAGACGTCATGACCCAGAAATCCTCCTCCTGCGACGTTCCTGAAACCTTTGAACCCGTTCCTTTCGGTACATGTCCATTGAGCCTTTTCGGAAATGTTCTTGTTGTCGAGACTGATAGGTTCAAGTCGGAGTTCGCCTTGATGGCATGTCAAAGCTCTATTCCGCGCGACGTCGAGAATAAGATAGGTGCCACCTGCACGAGGGTCCGATTTGCGGATGAAGGCAATTGAGTCACCAGTCGTAAGACCTTCGTCGTTAAGTTCTGGGGTAAATTCCGGGGAAGGCGGCCAGTTTTCCTGATCCAAGCTTTCGCTTGAGCAATTTTGCCATCGCTTGGTGATATCCTGGTTCTCTTGGGCGTTTTCGCGAGAAGCTTCGAGTTGAGTACTAATGACAGAATTGACTAACGCGGACCGGATATCCCATGTTCTTGTTTTGGTGCCCATAGTTGATGAAGGAGTGTTTTTGGGAAAAGATTGAATGTCCTTGCTGGGCTGAGCTGGTGATGTTAAAGCTGGGTCGGTGAAGGAGAAGGCCTCCACATTATCGTGTTGTCCATTGGTGAGTTGTCAATCGCACAGACCATATTGGACCAATTATGGAGAGACAAGTCAAATTGGTAACGTGGTTTCTGATATGTACATAAATCGCTTACATTCATGACGATTCCTAATCTGGTACTCTGCCGGAAATAAGCTGTAATATCCAGTGACTCAGCCGATGCAAGGATTCATACCAACAGCACGAAATGGTATAATCGCACTCGCTTGGACGGCGTCAGCATGACTCACAAAGGCACAGTATTAACGAGCTTCCTATTCTGGTGATTGTGAATCCTGCAAAGGTTTCTTATCTCGCAGTTATAACATAGAATCTTTCCCGCAATCTCAACACTCTTCTTCGTAGTATCCTTCATTCAATTGTTACAATGAGCTCTACCTCTCACAAAGAGTGGCAGCCACTGCCCCTGTCAGCTGCACCCACAATCGCAGCTTACAACATAAACACTCCAGAGACACTAGCAATTGAAATTGACCAAGCAACTCATCGCCTCAATCTTCTCAACTTCTTCAAAATCCCTCAATCATCAAATATTCTTGAAATTGGCTGTGGTCAAGGAACATGCACTGTCGTCCTGGGTCATGTCACGGGAGCATCAGGCCATGTCGACGCGCTTGACCCCGCACATCTTGATTACGGCGCGCCATACACGCTCGGTCAAGCGCAAGATCATATAACTAATGGTGAAATGGGCGATCGCGTCACTTTCTGGCAAAGAAAGCTTGGGGACTTTCTGCAAGAGACGGGCGATAAAAAATGGGACTGCGCTGTTCTGGTTCATTGCATCTGGTACCTCGACAATGAAGAGACCCTTGCAAGCATGCTCAAGGCTTTGAAGGGTCGAGTGAACAGGCTCTGTATCGCCGAGTACTCAATGCAAGCCTCTTCTCTGGCCGCAGTGCCTCATGTTCTTGCAGCGTTTGCTCAAGCTACACTCGCGGCACAACATCCAGAGAGCGAGGCAAATATTCGTTGTCTTCTCACACCAACACACATCAAGAGAATTGCTGATCAGGTTGGATGGGAGATAGAGGAAGAGACGATCGTTGCCCCTGACGAGAAGCTGCAAGACGGTAAGTGGGAGGTCGGAGGAGTCAAGAGTGCTGAGTTCCATGGAGATGTCGAGAAGTATGTCAAAGACACCAAAGTCAAGACTTTACTGAGGGGTCAGAGAGAAGCGGTTTTGAGGGCAAGCGACCAACTTGCTGGTGCGAAGCCTAGAACGATGGATGTCTGGGCGGCTACTCTTATCTGAAAGAAGGCTTTACTAAGTATCAGAAACGATGTAGTAAGGAAGCCAGTGACAGAATAAATCAATTTCCACTAACCTGCTTTATAACAGCTCGTAACGTTTTCAAAGTATTCATTTAGATCCCTCCTGTATTGGCAGTACTACGTTACTATGTAAAGGCCTAGGCTAAAGGATTGCTTGTCTTAGCCCGAAGAGGAAAGCAGGTGGAATACACACCTCAATAATACACGTGTTCGCAAGCGAGATATAATTAAGCTTGCGGATGCCCGTGAGAGATGTAGTATTGATTATTAGAAGATTCGCTAAGAGGTTGATACCATCATGTTAACATCAAGCCGCAAAGAGTCCGAAATAAATAGAGAAGCGTTGGATGATAAGAGACTCCATGTTGCACCTAATTTGAAGTGTTGGATCATCAAATAGAGATGATGTTTAACGACGCGATTTATATCTCCTCATCTAGACACAGCCAGTGCAATGACGAAAAGAAGCCATACCCGACCCATTCCCGTGACACTAAATCAAGGATGTGAGGAATTTAGCGGGCTGAACCGAGAAAAGGCTACTTGCCAATCGCTTAATGTAGATCATTACCGTTTAGTAGTCAGCCGTTACGTCAGACAGGGTCACTAGTGCCAGGGCGCTTCAAGGTTCATGATTTGCAGTGGCGAATCTCACAATTCGATGGCAGAAATCAGGTTTAGAACAGGGCAATCTAGATTTTCGGTGTAAATCATTCCTCATACTAAAACATCGCAATCCCAAATCTCGATCCCTGATCCCCATCTGCCCAACACATGCAACTTGTTCCTGACTTGCAGACAAAACCAGGTCTAGACCCCGCGTAACAACGGAGTGGCAAATAATTCCACATAGTAATAAAACCAGTAGTAAATGACTACGTGTCTGTTGATTATGCTTTCCCTCGTGCTGTCAATGCCTCGCTTTACTACATTCCAATGGCTCCCCCGAAGCTGAGGCCGTTGCAGCCGTCGCTGTTACCAACGACATCATCATCTTCACCTGGAAACCAGCCATCATTGCCGGGTCCAGTGCGCAAGGCTGGATACGTTCCCGCATGCGAACCCTGTCGCAAACGAAAGAAAAAGGTTCGCGATACTGATTGCCTCCCCGGTCTGTGTCAGACAGCAAAGGGGTACGATGGCTCCAATTTTTGAATGGCAGGACAAAGTTTACTAACGTGGATTCAGTGCGACCGAAGTCGACCCGCATGTTCAAAATGTTCCCATCGGGGTCTGGAATGCACTTATCTAGATGTAGCAACTGCATCACCAGGTGGTCCTGGTCAGCTCGAAAAACTGGCGTCGTATTTGAACAGTGACCCAGCGGTCATTGTTGACCTCCTGACCACACTCCCGTATTTCGAGGCCTTGGAGCTTTTTAACATGCTTCGCGAAATGCCCCGAGACTGGGAGACATCGGTTGCATCCGAGACTCAGATTCCTTCTATATCTTTGGCATCTCTACAACCCCAGAACCTCATCAGAAGTCTTCTACCGTCAAATCCCATGATACAAGAGCTCATGGTCCGACACCCCATCGCGTACCCTGTATTGCTGCCCATGGCTGTCAGTGACCTTCCTCTCGAAGAGCTGACTTCCCGGAGACCCGGGATGACTGCGACGCAGGTCTTGCGTGATACAAGATCTCCTTCATCGGCCGAAATGATGCTCACGGACGACGAAGAAGCAGAAGATGATGCTCTTTTTGAGTTTTGTAGAGGGTTGCCGCATTTAACCCCATTCCAGATTGAGTACCTCCAAAAGGTCGACCTGACATTATGGATGGAACTGCCTATTCCCAATGAAACCGCTGTCCGGGTCATAGCCCTCTACCTCAACAATGACTACCCTGTTCTTCCACTTTTTCACGCAGATTTATTTCTTCAAGACCTTTGTCAGAACCGACCCTATTTTTGCTCAGTCCTCTTGATATCCGCTTTACTGGGTTGGGCGTGTGTAGGCATCCCAATTCATGAGCTGTTATTCTTTTAAGCGCTAACTATGAACTTCGACAGCAAGCATGTACCTGTATTGACCCAGAAACTGCTTCTTGGAGCCCTCTCCTTTTCGCCGATGCCCAAACACGATGGAGTCAGCTCAATCCTGATGAGTCCGTCACAATCTCTAGCCTATCTGCCCTGCAATTCATGTGCATGACAGCCATAACACATGGACAAGATGACCTGGGCTTGGACTATCTCAGACAAGGTCTTGAGCTTGGCCAAAAAATGGGTATTGTGAATGCCGAGCCAGGAACCCAGGCAGGTTGGCTTACTGGCTATCCTGATTGGATAAGAGCATCGTCGTATGCTGCATGGGGTGCTTACAACTTGGCGTCGTAAGTAGATTCTCTCCGTCGCAGCTTGGATCTAATATGTCGTCAGCATGGTCTCACTCCATTTTCACATGGTGCAAGTTGAGACAGCGCCTGAACTTCCGATGCCAGGAGGTTTTGATGATGACTCGCTTATCCAAGATGGCAAGTTGCATGTCCCGCGTGTTAATGGCCAAATCTTCAAGGCCAGCTGCAAACTGTGGGTGATATTTACTACGATAGCCAAAAGGTACTATGGACAAAGCGATGCAACCGCGTCTGTAGACTTTGCCGAGGAAACATACCGGCAACTCCTTGGTTGGGCAGATGAATTGCCTCTAGAACTAGTCCGGCGACCCGGTAATTGCCACGGTGTGCACATGCTGCAGTAAGTTCAGGCCGACAGAATTTTCATCTTGATTATCTAATGGTTTTTTGCTAGCATTTATCTCCACGCAATCATCGGAGACCTTTTCCGCCCATTGTTACAGGGCGAATCATCGTCTGCCCCGCTGCGCACGTTCAAAGCGAGCAATGCGACTCCACAGACGGCGTACGATGCCTCCATTGGGCAAATGAAGCGGCTTCTGCTCTCGCACCGTTCAGACATGGGACCAGAGGTGCTGTCAATATTCTGGCAGAGTTGCGTCATATACGTGTCAAACGCAGTCATCCACAGCGGAGATGACCAACAGGAGAGACAGTTTTATGTCAATCTTGGTCTGACTGGATTGCAAGAACTGTACCTGTCTTACCGTGTTTCTGGTCAAATAGTCAAGGCTATTGCGGGTATGGCAATCCGAAACGGAGTTTTGAACAAGGAGCATGCTATTGACATCCGTCGCCGACTGGGGGAGACTGCGAGGCGCTTTGAGACGGAGCCTGAGGTGGTGGGGAGTTGGATTATTGACTTGGATCTTGCGGTGACGGATCTCGCGGGCGGAAAGGCAGGCAAACTTGCTGAGGACTTTGATCACATTGGTGGAGACGAAGAGGATAATTAATTTAATTGTTTTGTTGTGGTATTATTGTCTGTCTACCAGGGGGTATTAATTAAAAAAATAAAGTGAACAAGTCATATATCGTGTAAAATACAAGGCTAACTCCCGCTAATACATATATCTTGAAGAATGGTGAAAGACAGTGGGCAATGGCATGGTTCAGCATGGCCAGCTGAATCTGGTGGAAACGGATGTGCCCTTTGACTTAGAATGCTTGCGGATGGTTCGCTTTGACTCAACCAAGCTGCAGACATTGCAGAGACGTGGGCAGCCGGGGGAAATGCGTCTCCAACGCGGTGTCTCGGTCACTCCGCATTTGTAGCATCGCTTGGGAGATCCCGTGCTTATCGTAGAGGATGTTGAACGTTTAGGTTTGGCATCGCCGTCTTTGGTCGCTTGTTGGTGAGGTGCGCAGCGGATCATGTCATCGAGAGCTTGTGAGATATTTCTGGCAAGTGTGGCTATATCCGAGAGATGGCAGTCGTCGGTGGCTGATGGCTTGTTTAAGAATCGGGCTATATCATAGGATTCGGCGAGTTTTTGGACGGTATGGGCATCTTGCAGTAGCTGGTTAAATGTCAGTATTGGATGAAATAGGTATTTAGTGCTGTGTATAACATACTGTCTGCATCTTGATGGTTTGACTGGTCTTATCGCTAGAGCCAACGCTTGTTCGCTGGAAGAAATTGGCGGACTCGACGTGAGCCACGTCCTGTGGAGAGGGGGGAATCATGGTGAAGAGGATGAGATGGCGCTGCTACTCGCTCGTGTGCAAGTTGAAAGAATTGTAGAGACTGGAAGCGAGTAAAGGAATCCAGTTCAGCATAGGATTTACCCATGTCTTAACAGAACAAGCGGATAATGAAAACAACGGAGATTTAGAACATTCCCACTGTGATGTCATGGTGAAGTTAAACGTGGAGGTCTACATCAGCCAATCAGGAGATGGCGGATGTCCGCCCGAAAAACTCAACTCAAGGGTTCAGAACTCAGGGTTCAGGGTCCACAGGTTTCAAGGAACCTGGGGGTAAGGTTTGACCAACCACAAGAGAGAATTTGTCGGAGGCTGTCCGCTTCCTCCGACGTTCTTCGGCAAGCTTACGTACCTCGGACTGTCCGTTTTTACGCCAATAATGAGCTGTCACAACTGAAGCTTGACTAAGTTCCTCTTAGCTCACATTGTATTTTAGCTGGTATCAAGCAAAGTCACTAAGCAACTGAGCGCAGTAGGTGATCTCTTGTGACAAGTGATTCACCGTCACATTTACATCAAAATGCCATAACTACACTAGCAGACTACAGTAGGTCGCGTTTTGAGCAGGCTACCCTTGATCATCCCAAGGGCGGGTACCCACTACAGTAGCACCATGCACAGTCACCAAGTGTCTTTTTTTAGCGTGACTGGAGCACACCATTCCTGTCCAGGTGATTAAAACAACGTTATCATGCCATCTTAACGTTTTTCAGTTACAGAGAACCCTTTCTTCTTTTACCCAAGTATTCAGTCCATCATCATCTTTATTTTTAAAGTATCCTGTTATTATTTTGCTTCAAGGTGGTGGACAAGGGCTTGAAACCTGATTGTGGGCTGCGCTCTCCGCCAAGTTACCCCTCAGCGGAGCAAGGGTCTTGTCAGATTTCAGGGTCTGCTATTCCCAGTCAGGGGGATGCTCCTGAAATGGGGTTTCGGTGGGTCAAAGCTTTGCTTGTCGGTCAGGCCTGATGACTGAAAGAAGTCTGGCATATTTTTCAATGCTAGTAAAAGCTGATATAACAGTTTAAGCTATCAAGGTAAGGATAATATACATCAGCCTTTTTATTGAGTCTTCTTCTGAATTATATCCAATCTTTGTCGAGAAGTGTTATTCTGTACATATGTTAGTTCTAAACATCCCTCTCCGATTTTCAAATGGCCCTAGGGTAGGGATTGTAGATCTCATTATTTCCTGCAATTCCGCAGATCCAAATCAAAGCCCCAGCTTCTCGTCAATCCTCTGTGGCAATACACTAACGACCAATATGGAACATCTTATCTTCTACCCTGTCTATCTTGAAATCTGTCCAATGGCTGCCATCGGAACGAGCAGGATGTCGACCGACGCGGACCCCCTCGAGCTATTGGTCAATTTGCTATACCTCTATATCCGTGCTGTACGGATATCTAAACGGAAGTTTGCCAAGACAGCCGAAGGCACGCGTGCTGCAACGTTTGTACAGTAATCCTTGTGGCCTGTCTTTTCTGCTCCCCTCAAGCTGCAAGATTATTGGACAGTGTGTTGAGCGCCCATCGGGTTACATCGCCCGTTTCGTACAATCTAGACCGATCTAGACTCGCAGATTTCAACACCGTACGATTTGCGTAGTGCTATCTATTTGCCAGTCGAACCTAACAAGTACGAGCTCTTATCAGCACGTAATCTAGTCAAGACACTTGTTCCCTGTGTTGCTAATGCTAGAAAAACAAAGGTACTTGCTGTTTTCTATGCAACAGTAAGTACTGGCGTTTCATTGGTCCGACATCCCTGTCGCTACCGCTCGGGCAACTCGGCTTGCAAAGAAATGGTATTGTAAACCCGAGGTGAAAGCGTCAAGCCGCTAAGTTTGTCAAAAATTTGTGGCGGCCACTCGGAGCTGCAGAGCCCTTCGTGTGCCAATCATTACCCTTTCGGTAACGCCTCGTCCCGCCGCTATCTCCGAGGATGGAAAAAGATACTGGGGCAGCAAGAGTAAAGTACATACACACGATACAGTACTTTAGCCACACTACTTATTTGCCACAAGTGAATTGGTCTGCCTGTGGCAAGATGTAGCGAATGAGAATGTCTCAATACGGCGGAATAGCGGAAATTGCCCTACTGCTGTACAGAGCATATCCTTGCAAACAGTACTGTAAGATTCTGTCTCGCTACGGATATTCTTTAGTCCTTTTCGAGACTGGAGCAAACCGCCCGCACTCGCCACCTTACTGAACCCTGCTAGCGGTCTAGCTAGCTGCCGCTCGCCTTCCAGCTAGCTAGTCAACGGTCGGTCGTGGATGGAATCCCATTTCTTTCATTTCTTCCACTTTATGCTGTGAGCCGTGATTAACCAACCCGCCCATCCCATCCAGTAGGGATCTTCACTGTCATCAAATGTTTACTGTTGTCGTTCTCTAATCGTGATTTATCGTTTCCATTCGGCTGACTGCCATCGTTATGGGCCCAACTCGAAGGCAAGTCGAGCTTGCTCGCGAGAGGGAGACTTTCAGGTTCGTCGCACTACCGCCTCTGGTTAATACAGCACGACGCTAATTATCGCCATCTCTTCACTTCAGATACGATCCGACCTTGATATCGAGCTCAAGACCAAACGCGCCGACAAACCTCATCCCCTCAAACGAACTCACGACCTCATCCGACGCGACCTTGACAGCATTTTGTCAACTCGCAGCCTTACGCCTAAATGCCTCTAGATCTCTCGTTTCTCTTTTCGATCGCAACAGTCAATATGTCGTCGCCGAAGCTACACCACATACTCCTCTACAGCCCACGTCCAGAATAAAAGGCACCGATCAAGGCCTTTGGCTTTGCGGAACACATTTCCCCCGTTCATTTGGCGTCTGCGAACGCGCCATCAATTCTCCCGACCTCGGATCATTGCAAGTACCAAAGAATACCACCACAGAACCTCCGTTGACGGTTATAAATGACCTCAAAGACGACCATATACTATGTGGTCGATCATACTGTCTTGGCTGGCCGCATCATCGCTTCTACGCTGGTGCACCACTTGTCACACCTCGCGGCATTGTCATTGGGGTCCTGTGTGTATTTGACTCAGAACCTCGGTCCGGCCTCGATGAAACATCGGAAAATATTCTACGAGATGTAGCTCAATCCGTTATATCCCATCTTGAGGAAAGACGTGTTAGCGAACGGTATCGCCAAGCCGATCGCGTAACTGGTGGCATTCGAAGATTCTTCCACGGACGAAACACGAAGACAGACATGAGGAATGATCGACTACTAGCGTCGGAACCGAGACTGCGCACACCAGGAGCCGATTTCAGTCCGCAGTTCCATCACTCCAGTGGCAGCCGTAACCGAGGGGACCGTTTGGCTAGTACATGTGCAACCGCAGCCGATATCATGAGGGACGCCTTGGAAGTCGAGGGTCTTTTGTTACTCGATGCCTCATCGTCACATCTCAGCCCTGGAACAGATCGGGGGCCAAATCCCCCAATTGACGCTGATAGTCCCTGTCCAGTCCTCGGCTCGTCTGTGACAGCCGAGGCCAAGCAGGGTGGAGACTCATATTTTGGCCACTCTACCTTGTATGCGTCGACTCTTAAAAAGTTATTGCGCTATTACCCCCGAGGCACGATATGGAATTTCGATAACGCTGAGAGTGATGCGAGCGACATCTTAAGCGACGATAGCTTTTCGGATGACTCAGGTGATAACACAGTCGCGGAAGAGATTGATGAACCCGATGAACTTCCGCCCGATGCCCCCCTCGACACGACGTTTACCCCCGGCCAACTGGAAACAAGACAAGAACTTAGAAAAGCAGTTTTTGAGCTTCTTCCCGGTGCTACGAGTGTCGCATTCTTCCCCCTATGGAATGCCCAAAAGCGGCGCTGGTTCGCCGGCGGCTTTGCCTATAGCAACAAGACAAGCCGGATATTTTCACCCAGGAGAGAACTCAGCTACCTACGGGCTCTCGGTAGTGTTCTTATGGCTGAGGTATCGTTCATCAAAGTGCGCGAGATAGAGTTATCCAAGTTGGATGTGCTGGACTCGATATCTCACGAACTTCGCTCACCACTGCATGGCATCTTCTTTGGTGCCGGTATTCTCCGCAGCAAAGAACTTAGTGCTTCTCAGGAGGATGCTCTTCTTTCAATAGAAGCGTGCAGCCGTACTCTGCTTGACACGATTGATCAGATTCTGGACTGGAGCAAGATCAACCATTTTACTTCGTCACTGGCTACTGGCCCCGAGTACACACATAACAAGGTTGACAACCGCGCCCTGCGCATTTCTCGCAACAACAGCGCTGAAGCTGGTATGATGAGCATCGCATCAGATGCTGACCTCCCTCGTCTTGTGGAGGACGTTGTTGAAAGTGTCCACGTCGGTCACGAGTTCCAGAAGTTATCGTTTGGTCAAACAGAGCAGGCCAATTCAACCAAGGACCCTGTCAGATTTGTGGTTCACTTTGAACCTGGAGATAACTGGCGATTCCACGTACAGCCTGGTGCAATACGACGTATCATCATGAATGTTCTCGGAAATGCCCTAAGATTTACATCAAGTGGTTCGGTTTACATCAAGATGGAGCAATCGGCAACCGATGACCCTACAGTACGCCTCGTGAGACTAATCATCGCCGACACTGGATGTGGTATGACTCGCGACTTCCTCACGAATGATCTTTTTAGCCCTTTTACGCAGCAAAACATGATGAACGCCGGAACCGGACTCGGACTCAGCATTGTCAGACGAATCACCCAAGCTCTTGGTGGGACAGTCGATGTCCGCAGTGCAGTTTCTGTCGGAACCACGGTGCGCATCAGTCTGCCCTTAAAACTCAGCGCAGGAACCCCCGATGAAACTACTGAGTCGGCTTCAGATCCAGACGATGCCAAAGACCTCGCGGGTTACAGTGCCTCTGTGATAGGCCTTGATGATCAGGCAGAAGAGAGTCTTCGAGGTCCTTATCTTGAACGTCCATTGAGCGAGATGGATAATATTGTATCAGTATGTCAAGATTGGTTAGGAATGCAGGTCATCCAACCTTCCGAGACACAAAAGACTCCTCACGTTGTGCTATGCGATCATCTCTCCATTGAGGAGGCCAGGACAGTCACACAAGACGACCAATCAACGCCAATAGTCATCATATGCCCAAATGCAGTCCTCTCCCGCAAGGCAGAAAAGGCCAATTCCAGCCATGGTACAAATGGTGGGCAGCATATTTACTTCACATATCAACCGTAAGTATTCCTACAGTTGCATTGGCATCTCCCAAGCTAACTTCATATAGTATTGGCCCACGAAAAATAGCGAAGATCCTGTCAAAGGCCATCAAACGTGTATCGACATCATTACCACTCCCTCGCAACAGCGCATCTTCCAGCAAAGAAGACAACAATCACACAATCCCCACAATACAAAAGGGTCCCCCAACACCCCCTCATCTTGACCCTGAAAATAATTCTCTGATGAGCGACCCATTCGATCACGCAATCTCAACTGTCTCACAAAATTTGCCTCGTTCTCCTCTCATCACACCGTCAGAGATGCCAGATCCTATGTGTGACGGCGAATCCACAAGCAACACATTTCTTTTAGTAGACGACAACCCAATCAATCTGAAGATGCTTATAATGTTTATGAAGAAGTTAAAGCTGGAGTATACCACAGCCACTGACGGAAAGCAGGCGGTGGAAATGTACAAAAAGAGCCCAAGGAGCTTCAGATGCGTATTCATGGATATTTCCATGCCGGTTATGAATGGCTTTGAAGCAACGCGAGCGATACGTGCTTCTGAAGTAGAAGATGCTATACCGAGGTGTAGTATTTTTGCACTGACAGGTCTAGCGTCAAAAGATGCGCAGCAGGAGGCTTTGTTGAGTGGTATTGACTTATTCTTGACAAAGCCTATCCAGTTGGCTGAGATTAAGAATATTCTAGAGTTGAAAGGGCTTTTGTAAATATGGCTCTTTTGGGATCTCTTTATTATACCCGCTACTCCCATTTGCTATCAGCCAGGATTGAAAGCTTGTAGTTCTGTCGCGCCCTCTTCCACTGTGGACCCCTAAATGCCAATATGCATACTACCAACAAAGTCATTGCAGTTACTGCACCCCCAATAGCCCAGAAGAGCCACTGTCCTTGTTCCATATCCCTGACATCGCTTGTGTTCATACCCAGGTAGCTTGTTACGAATGATAGGGGAAGGAAGACGACCGTGACAACAGTAAAGATAAAGATAGCGACATTCTTATCCTCAGCTTTGATGTTTATCAGCAGTGCGGCCTGTACGTCAGAACGTATTAACAAGAAGACCCCTTCCGGAGAGTCTTAAATCAGGCGTCATTACGTACCTGTACCTTTAACCTCTCTGCAGTTTCGGCCAATCTCTCAATGTCGTTGGTTAAATGCCGGTGACGAAACTGGGGTCTTCGTTGGAGAATCTTGAATATGTATGTTTCGCGACTCTGTTGCGAATCGTGATTCTCAGTGCGCTTTGAACTTTCTATCGTGCTTGGCGTTCCCTTTCCAGTATCGTTAATCGTCTCGGAGTTGGCCAGCAATCGAGCAAGGTTGCTTGCTACTGCAAAAATAACCTGAGTTTGACTTTGTAAAACGTCCTTCATAATTCGAAGGTCTTCTGCAACCGCGGAAATTTGATAAACCAGAGGCTGAGAAACTGAGTCACGAATAAGCCACTCCTAAAGCCGCGCGATATGGTCAGCCTAGCTTCGAGTAACACATGGCGTTACTTACAAGGTTCGAGGTTGTTGTCGCGAACATATCGGTAATGTCTCGCAAGGTAATAGAGAATCTGGTTGGGGTGGAAATTATGCACATATGGAACAGACAGGCCAAAGATAGATTTTCGTTGAAATTGTGCACAAAGCGTAACAAATCCTCATTTTCCCGATGTATCGAGGCCTGAATATCCAACCGCTTAGTTCCTTGCTGCCGTTCAAGGGTGGCAACGGCGGCGACGAACTCCGTCTCTAGATCCTCAAGGGTACCACAGGGCTTTTTTGAACCATGAGATCTATATTGAACTTCATTCGCCCTCAAGGATCGCCTTCTGTTGAACATTGTTTTCCAGAAGCTTGTGTGGTGGAATTCGTACAGATGGTCTTGGCTGAAGTAGAAATTCATAGTGAAGCGAACAGCGATTGACCACAACTTCCGCAGTGTATTAAAGATTTCATCGGAAGGATCAGCTTGCACTCGTGCGGTCTTCTCGATCTCGATCCACTGCTGCACATGATCAGCCATGGCGCACAGTCGTGGTGCTATGTTGCGACTGTGACGTTGAGCTCCAAGCCTTTCTAATGGTATTGAAACTTGCAAACATTCATGTGCCTCGTTTTGATTTTTCTAGTTGGCGTAGTGTTAGAAAGATCCAACACGTCCAGTCCATCCCTCGGTATAACTTACTCCTCTTGACTGTGCGATCATGTCCGAGAATGATAGAAGTCTTGCGAGAGCCACGGCGTCTACCCCAGTTAAGTGCGAATCAAGATTGCGAGATGTTGGTCCCAGTATCCAGCCAACGGGTGAGAGGGTCGCGAGAGAGATACCTATTTTTATTGCCATTCTTAGGAAAGCGGTAAGATTGGACATGTGCTTAGCTCCGGGATGGATGGGCTTCGTATCACCCTTGAAGTACTGACGAAGTGCCATCTTCGCACTTGTACTTAGCCCTAAGCCGTTATTCGGTTCACTTCCTTGATCGGTGATTGGCCATATGGTAGGTGCTGTGAGAGATGAGGAAGTCAAAAGGTTTTCTACACTATTATTAGCGTAGCAAATACATTGAAAATTTACTTACTGTCATCTATGGCTAAACACCACAGCTCCCGAATATGAGGCGAATCCTCTTCCTCCAGGATTGATGCAATATCAAGACCAGGGCCGTGATTGGTGAGATTAGGCTTTCCGAACCTGTAGTGGTATTGTGGAAGGGTTTTCGCATGGTGGGTAGTATTATCGGGCGGTCTACAGACCGGCGTCTCAAAGTGGATGCAGGGTATAGATAGAAAGGCAGGAAGGTTCGGATGTTCTGCTGCTGAGTCGGACCACTCTGACGGATCCTCTAATTGTTCACCATCACGAAGTGGGACAAATGATGGTCGAAAGCTGGGCCCATAGGACCCTTTCAGTTGGTATCTCCGTTGGAATCTTCGTAGCCCAGAAAGAATGTCATCTCGCTCGTGTTTACTGTGATTTGGTAGTAGGTCGTGGACGATCAACTATCAAGTGTTAGTGGAATAAACGCAGACCAGGGATCAACTACTCGCTATAAACTCATCGAACGTTAAGGGACCCTGTGTTAAATGTCTGGCAATTACACCGACTGCTATTAGTACTCTTGACAAAGGTAGAAATTAAACTGGAAGCTTGTACATCCACCTGCATGCGTACGACGCTGAAGCTGTAGGCTCCAGCCCGGTTTCCCTGATGTTACTGGTGTAACAGCGATTTCCAATAGGGGTACCATTTTGCGCATCTTGATAATGGAAATCCATAACTTGGCTTTTAATTTCGTTAGCCTTCCACTCCGGGTCCGCCTCCGGGCGTGAATCTCCCTGAACCATGGTGATGTGATTCAAGGGCTGAGTGGTTAGTCCAATGGAGTGTGGAAGTTTGAAGGTGGGATGAATTTAAGACCAATTCGATTCTTAATGTGTTATATTGCTGTATGATTTAAAAAGAGAACAGTAATTCTCTTATGACCTTGTACACAGCTGGGTAATTGAGGGGGATGTAAGCAGAAGCAAATCTGACAAATCAGAAAGCTTCTATAGACACACTTGCCAGAGCTCCCGCATGATCAGCACCGGGCCGGAGCGGCTGAGCCATACTTAAATACCTGTGTTCAACGTGGCGAGCCTGTATAGGACGGATTGCAGTTGTCGATTGTCAGCTCCCGCTTTCTATTCTCAGCATCTGACCCATTACAGTCGCAATGTATAACTGGGTAACAAAATCATACTAGAATAATGCTTTCTATCTTTAATACTGATACTTATTTACCCGGTACTTATCTCTTCCCTTTTTAATCCCTTTCTTATAGAAACCTTCAGTAGTTAATACCCGTGAACAGGATCTGCTAACAATTGCTGCACACTTCGGTCCCACATCTGTCTGTAAATCACACGTTCCTCCAGGCTGGCATACTGTAAAACTGTATTGCGTTTTAAACTTAGATTTAAGAGAAGATTATATTACAGCTTTACTTTACTAAATATAACCTACTAGATATAAGTGTGTAGAGCTTTATTTGCTTTAATAGATCGTATGCACCCTACCCTATTTAGAGTAGTTGTTCAATTCCGGTCAAAGTTATTCAGAGACTCAATTACGTCATTAACACTAAATCTTGGCATCGTGAAATCACTCTACTTATCTCAGTACCTTAACTTAACTCCACTCTTGAGGCGGATATTTACTAGTCTAAAATTAAAAGAGCTTTCAATATAATAAAAGAATCACATACTGTATCTTTCAAAACAAAAGTCCCTTATCAACAATGTTAATATGGTATCTGAATTTGGAAGGACCCGTTGGACAAAAACAAGGCAGAGGGAGACTTTCGTCATCTGCAAGGGTCGTCGATGTCAGCATCATCACGTGATGTAATTATTAAAACATACCACAACGTCTCTAGACTTGAAAGCCTCTATTCCACTCCTCTTACTACTGAAAGATTCAGAACTGATAGTACAAGATGGCTGAGCGGAGGAGCGCGAGACTCAAAGCCAAAGCTGATAAGTCAGCCCCTGTAGAGTTGCCCTCCGAAGAACCTGAGAGAACATCAAAGCGCAAAACTCCACCTTCCAACAATGACAAGGTTGTCAGAAAAGCGCCCAAGACGAAATCTCAGAGCGAGGAGTCTAAAGACGAGTCAACTGGCCAACAATCAAAGCCAAATGCCGGACATGTGATGAAAGAGACTAGCCAGCCACCTGTTCAGGCATCAGCCATTACTTCCAATGGCCCTTTCTCAACCTTGCCCCCGGAAGCTATGAATCTGGTCTTGGAAAAGGTGAGCTACAATTCTGATTCCCCGCTTCCAATCGTTAGTTGACAATGGGTCAGATTGAAGACAAGGCGTCTTTAGGAAACCTGGGCAAAACCTGCAAGGCTTTCCACAGCCTCGTTATGCCGCGACTATACAAGCGCGTTGAAGGAAGCGTAACGTTTCATGCTCACATTGCTAAACTTATCCGGAGCATCGAACCAGCTCTCACAATCGAGCAGAGGAAGCAGTTGAGGAAAGAAGGCCAATACAAGGGACAACAAGAGACCTTCCCTGATAATTTGGATGAGAAGAGGAAGCCTGAGATTGCAAACTTCATTAAGCAAGCTGTTTTTGAGATTGGTGATCCAGGTCAAAGACACAGATTCATCGTTTACCGCTATATCGAAGAGCTTCTGGAAAGCGCGAGTAATCTGCAGGTTTTTGCAGCCACGGACCTCACAGAGTATAAATGTCAATATCCACCAAACTTGAATATTACTGCTAACGAATGAATAGAGCAATGGCAAAGAGCTTGGCTGCCAAAAATGACCTTCGGGCGCTATACATCAGAATCTCTAGTGAGAGAACGGCAGATGCATTACCATTGACGACGATCAAGGGATTGAGGCATCTTCATTTGCAAACGTCCCTTCCCTATCCTAGTGAAGTCAGTCCTCTTGCACTCATCTGGAATTCTCGGTCCACGCTCCGGAGCCTGGTCCTTGATAAGAGCTGTTTTCAATACTTCTATGAGAACAAAATGGACAAGACAGAAGAGCCAAACGGATCCTCCAAGCGGCAGTACGACTTTACCAATCTGAAGTCGCTTTCTCTCAAACGTGTATCGATGGACCCAGATGAGGTAGATGCGATCACGAAAGCAATTGACTTTACTGCACTAGAAAGTATCGATTTATATGATAAGAACGTACGGATCTCGTTGTTGCATCAGCGACTGGCGAGTATCTTCTCTTCTACTGAAAGCGCCAGCATTAAGCTCAGGAGGCTCTGGTTGAATTTGGGCTACCAGGGATTTACAAATCTAGGTGATAACACATCGAAGCCTAAGCATGAAGAGCCCGGTATGAAACTCATTGCTTCTTTCGACACTTTGACTAGCCTCACAGTCTGTGATGCCGGCGTTCATTCTTCGGACTTGCCCAACCGGGGACTGAAGGATGAACTGGTGCAAGGAATCTTGAAGCATAAGAACTTGAGCACCCTGAAATTCACAGATTCGATTACCATCCCGGGTTGGAAGACGCCGTACCTAAAGCCACAGATAGTGGCATTTTTTATCGACAATTTACCGAACTTGAGGCATTTCAGGTTCTACTCAAAAGACAAGCACCTGGTAAGATTCTATGCTCGAGAAGAAAAATAGGCTCCTATTAACAATTAACAGAGCGAAATTGCTCAAGTTCTCTCACGAGGCCGCAACTTGGAGACAATCAGGATCAAGGTACCCTCGAGGAGTGAGGATAAAACTAAAGAAATTGGCACCAAGTTTATACGTGACCTGGTACTCCCGATTCTGGAAAGAGACTCTGATCGCGATATTGAAGCCTACCGATGGGAAGACCACAGTAAGATCAACCAGGTAATAGTGGACGTTGACGTATGGGAGATCGGTTCAAAATTTGGGAAGTTTAAGAAGGGAATGAAGAAAGCTGAGAAAATCACTTCTTCATCTGATCAAAGGCGCAAAGTAATGTATCGAGACATTACACGTCCGACCTTCCTTTGGTTGGGGGACAGTTTTGACTCGGTGCGTGAATGGGCAGATGAGGCTGCAAAGGATCTCACTTAGTAAATCTCGCTCTATAAAATATACTCTTCCTTGGTGCACTAGAAGTGCAGAGTTATTCAATGGTTAAAAGTCCTAACGTCATAACAGTCATCAAGCTTCACGCTGCTTAAAGTCAGATCTGAGAGCGTTTTTTGGAACATCAGCGATATCAATCGATGATGGTTCTCAAAGCCGATGCCAGGACATTGTCACTAAGTAAGGCCAGCAACAGGTGCTGATAGCACATTAAATTAAGATTATTAATAATAATAAACGCATTGGGCAACGTGTATTTAGCCCTTCTTATACTCTTCGTACCATATTATTACTATTGCTAAGTCTGCCTCTATTCTACCCTCGCCGGCAACTTAGAAAAGTCCTCCCCATACAATGTATACTTTGCCCCATTACTATATCCCACCACAGCGTCATGTGTTGTTTGTACAAGAGACTTCCTATTCTTCCTATCAAAGCGAGGCGAGTAAGCCGATCAATCCGATTTGGCCGATTACGAAGCTGACCATGATGCCAGCCTTGTTACCGGCGCTAGTGGAAACTACAGACGAGCTTGGCGAATCGACATTTGTTGATGTGGCTGCTTCCGAGGATGAGGTGCTGTCGACAGAAATATCATTGTCCGTTGATGAAGTTGCTTCCGCGGTTGCTTCCGAGGTTAAAGTGCTATCAACAGAAGTGGTATCATCTGCTGATGAAGTTACTTCCGAGGTTGCCTCCGAGGTCGCCTCCGAGGTCGCCTCCGAGGTCGCCTCCGAGATTGAAGTGATATCAACAGAAGTGGTATCCTCTGCTGAAGAGGTTGGTTTCAAGGTTGCCGTCTTGTGAGTTGCTGTGGTACCTGTGGAGGACTTATCATCGGATGAACAAGTACCGAAACCACTTTGACAGCTATTTGAACACGTATGTTAGCGACCATCTCAGAGTTAAAGGTGATTCAGTTCTACTCACCCTTCACCGCAGTAGGTGTCAACCTTGCCACAGTATCCTTTCGCCGAGCAGCAGTTTCCAAACTCACTCCCCTGGCAAGTAACGTTGTTCCCTGAGGAAGTAATACCACAAGATCCTGAAGTACTGACAAGCTGCCCTTCGGACTTTGATGAGCCGCATTTACCGAACGAACTCTGACAGCCCTCGGCGCAGTATGCTGTAGTCTTACCGCAGTAGCCTTTCACAGAGCAGCAGTTACCAAACTCAGATCCAAGACATGTCGCCTTAATGTCGGAGTTGGAACCACAGTTGCCATCTTCACTGATGGGGCTGTCTGCGCGGGGCAGGATGAGAGAGGATGAGCTGGGACCAATTAGCGGTGAGTTGGATAGTGGATCTGAGACCTTACAATTCAAACCCACGAGGGAAGGCGGCTAAAGCCGAAGATGAGATAGACAAGAAACACAGCAGGGAGAACTTCATGGTGATAGATTGCTCGGTTAGTGATAGCAAAAGATGGAGAAGAGATCCATCTATGATGGCAGGAAACAGTACTTTTATAATGGCTGATCCTTCAAACACGGCGCAGCCCCCTGAATCCTTCGACCTGGCCCCACTAGTAATACCAGGACCAGGGTTCAAGACATCCGACTTGTCATTCTTACAGATGCCCAAGAACGCGTCCGTTCAGTATCACCGCACAATTAACAATTCCACGACTACAGGTAACTAATTCTTGAGAGAACGGTGACTTTAAATTCTTCAATAAAGTTAAAAGGTAAGGAAGTCCACAGTGCTGAATTGAAAGAGTGAATCTATTTTCGGCGCTTGGCTAAGAAAAGAAATTAAGGTAAGCGCTAAAGAATTTTACTTTCGCTTATGAACCTAAGTCCCAAAGGCCCCTGTCGACTCTATTTGTCTTCTACATCCAATCAAAAAGCTTCCCGAGGTTCCTGTAGGGTATCAAGCGAGTGAACAATAATTCTCCCCCAAGGCGTGTTTGATCGAAACTTCCTCCGGGCTGTCGACTAGATGTAGATCGTTGCCGGTACCCACTACGCCTGTTAAATCCAGAAGACCCGCAGGACATCAATTATTTACTCTATCTGGGTCAACGTGGCAGCATCTTACTGTAAGAGTTGGATACAATTATTATTATGTGGATACAATTGTATCAACCTATACATGTGAGCCTGTTGCGCAGCAGGCGCTTACCCTGATGGCTAGACCACCCCAGTCAATGTGGGCTTGGGTATAGGTGCAGGAAAATAAAAGTTGTGCCCGAGCGACCGCTCGACCACCCCTGGTTGCCTGACTAGTATTTCCCGTGCTGTGGTGGCAGATAGCATACGTCTGAGTGAATCCAGCTTCACCACAGACTAACGCTGATACTGAATAAATATGACCAGCTTCAACCACGGATCCACATGCTTGTTCTACTTACTTACTCTATGAAAAGACGAGAAAGTCTATGCGTGCAGAGTTTTTACCATCACGTACAACATGGTCATCAAGGGACAGGGAGCCAGTACCGTGGTTAGAGAGAGATCATGCCTGGGTAGTGTCAGACTGATCATCGAATCCAGCATTAACAAGGAATGGGAACAGAAGCGCAAGTTGTAGTTGAGCTGGTGGTTATAAGATTGAATACTTGCACCCCGAGATCTGATACTGTCGCACACACGCTTGCAATATCTTCCCCTGATGTGAAGCATCTCTAAACTCTCCTAATTCTAGTCCAGACAGAGGAGATATAAAGTAAACCTTTAAAAATGCTTAGCTAATCTAGTGATGCAAGACATACATACAGTTAAATGCGCTGCAGAGGTTTCAGTTAAGAAAATAGTTTACTGGATTTTCTTTTCTTTTTTTCTTTTTTATAGGTTAGCAGTCTAACGATTGCACGTTGGGAGTTAGTGCCTTTTCTCTGGGTGGCAGTTGTGTCTTCTCTCCTAATCTTCTTTTTCGGATAGCCATACGGATACTGTATGCAGGTCTCAGGCCAGCCCCACCAAATTTGCTTCGCTGGCGACGCTCAAATGATATGACCAACAAACGATCTTCACATTAGCCCCAACAAGAAGATTGGAAAAAGAAATAACAACAAATATTTACTAAATACCTATACCCCTCTTTAAGATTTCACTTTATCCTGACACTGCCTTACCGTTTGCTTTCTGGATTATGCCAACTCCCAAAGACTCCAGCGAGGGCTGTTTATCAGTTCTGTCCTCTTGTTTCAAAAGCCGAGGTAAAAGGCAGCCCGTAGACGCTCAGACCTCCAGACCGACGAGCAATGTTGTTTCAGCGGATAATGTTCGACTGCCCAGGTCAAAAATTGCACAGCAACCCACTTCGACACCACAATCAACAGGTGATACTGTTTCCGAACCGGCCAGGACTGATAGGCCATCGTCCGCGATCGCCTACAATGAGCCAACATCTACACCGCCAGAGGCTGATCAGAAACCGTCGACGACTAAGAGTCCTGAAGCACCACTGGACTTATGGCAAGAAGCTTACAGTGCTACCGAAGAGCACACCCGGAAGTGGATCCATGAGAATGTCGGAGAATGGTCCGAAAACACTGATCCTTTCCCTGAGTTAGTGGAGTTGGTCAGTGGCAGCGAGAAAAAGCACGATCAAGAGGCCTTGCAGTTTAAAGTCCATGGACGTGTAGTTATTTTGAGGGATTACACGAGTAGAGTCACCTCATGCATAACTACCATAGGAGACATAGCTATCAACTTTGCACCTGCACCCTCCCCGATCATTTGGAATGCTTTGAAAGTCGTTCTCAAGGTAAGCCCCAATATTGGTAGGTGGGCTCGTCTACGAAGCTAATAGATAGCCTAAGCGAACGTATCGCAAGTTGCAGACGTCCTGTCCATCATGGGATGCACAAATCTGGTTCTGTCTCTTGTCAGGCGCGGCATAGTGTATCAAGAGGTTTATCTTAGCAATATTCCTTTTGGCTCTGCCCAAAAAGATCTGAAGGAGAAGCTGGTCAGTGTGTACAAATCCTGCTTGGAGTTTCTTGTTTTTGTACACGATGAACTAAAGCAAGGAAACTTGGATCGGCTTCTCAAAGCTCTCGTTGATCCAGGAAAGGGTGAGCAACGCGTTTCCGAAGTGAAAGCACTTGAGCAACAATTGGAAGTTGCTGTTCGAGCTTGTGAAGCTGAGGCCAGTGATACCAGAAGCAAAGAGCATCGTGACCTGCTGAAGAGCTTACAGCTGCCTTTGAAGAGAATTGACGAGGGAGTTGTCGCAGTCCTTGCAAAACTGGAAGAGGCCGAACGAATTGGAGTTATGGATTACCTGAGCACCATACCCGTTGGCAGTCATCACAATGAAAAGTGCAATAGCAGAACGGAAGGTACTGGCGAGTGGTTGGTAGAGCACTCATCATTCCAAGAATGGGAAGACTCGAATTCTTCCTCGATCTTCTGGTTACAAGGCAATAGTAAGTACATTTGCAACAGACTGAAACGTGAAGTACTAATAACCTTTTTAGTGGGAACAGGAAAGTCATACCTGTCCTCTAAGGCCATCGACCGCTACCTAGTTCGTGAAGAAGACCAAAAGGGTTTGACCAGTCAGCACGATGAAGGATTTGCATTTTTTTACTGCTATCGTTCTGATCCCAGTAGGAGGGACACTGCATCTATCCTGCGCAGCTACATACGACAGCTCAGCGAGGTACCACGCCGTCCAGATCGCATCCACCAAGCTTCATTGGATCTCATGAAAAGCACTAGAAATATCCAGCATAGCCTCACAATTGCGAATTGTAGGGGTACTCTCGTAGACATCATCAACAGCTATCCGCGTGTCATATTAGTGCTTGACGCTTTGGACGAGTGTGATAACGAGACAATATGTGACTTGACTCAAGTGTTGCGAAGCCTTGTGGAAGAGAGCAGGGGGCTAGTGAAAGTCTTTGTCGCTAGTCGAAAGGAGCCCGATATTGACAAGTGTCTTCGGCCGATTGAATGTCCTCAGTGGCATTTTCGCATCAAGACTTCGCACAATGTTGGCGATATCGACAGATATATAGAGAACGAGATACGTGCCACCATCGGATGGGATTTTATTGCCGAAGACACAAAGCAGTTGGCAAAGAGGACATTAGTGGAGAAAAGTGACGGAATGTAAGTGCTGATACCACCTTGACCACCGATATGTCTGACTCAGCAACATAGGTTCCGATGGGCGTACCTCCAATGGTAACAGCTAAAACGTTGCCGAATGAACGATGCGGTTCTTCGGAGGCTTGATCAGCTACCAGAAACCCTATCAGCTGCCTATGACGAAATCTACAACAGGTTTGGGCCTGATGATCCCCATCGTTTGATGCTACAGCGAGCCATAAGATGGGTCATGTGTGCCAAAAAGCCCTTGAAAACTGTCAGTTTCCTTGCAGCCATAGAGGCCGAAAGCAAGAGACTGGATCAAAGTGCCGCTTTTCACAAGTCGGATCTTACCGAACTGACGCTGGAGTGGATATGCCAAGATCTGTTAGTAAGGGACTATTTTAGCAGGTGGGCATTCCCACACGCATCAGTCGCAGAGTAATTCGTACTCAAAGGAGAGCCGTGGATTGAGAATTCGAGATCCGATATCGCCATCTCGCTCACTCACTTCTTGATTGATTCCTGCTCGGCCTTCGGTTCTGTTTGGCCGCCTCAACAAATCAAGGAGGAATGGGACAAGCGCCCTTGGGACAAGCTTGCAATGAAAGAGTGGTTTGAGTCAAAGGTTGAAAACATTGACGACCCTTTGGACCCCCGACATCCACTTCAGACATACACAATGAGCGAATGGCTCAACCATTTGGATGAGATATCTGAACAGGATCCCAAGTTTGAGGATCTTAGTGGGGCTTTAAAGCTATTCCTCGGCCGAGGAGGACCTCGGGAATCGTCTCAAGAGTACCGGGTGTTCTGCAGATACAATATGTCTCGTGAGGATGATTCCTACCGGTGGGCGGTTGACCCTGTCGAACCATCGGTGAATTCTATCTTTGGCATCATCGCGCTGGGCTTATGTCGTTTTTTGCCAGGATGGTGGGATCAGGACCTTGATCCCTCGGAACTCAATGACAAAGGGGGGGATTTGCTGTATATTGCTAGCAGTATGGATCGAAGATCCATCTGTGAAGACCTTGTTCGCCGAGGGTTCAATATCAACGGAAATGTCGATGACCACTTACTGACCCCGTTAGGACCAGCCATTCGAGATGGATCCATCGACATCGTAAGACTGTTGTTAGAGAATGGTGCCGATCCAAATATTTATACAAAAGATCACACTCTTCTCTGTTTAGCAGTAGAGACAGGACCTGTATACGTGCAGGCAATGTTAGAAGCTGGGGCAGATCCCAACAAACATTGTGGAGATTGCAGAAGGAGCTGTCCATTGTCAATGGCAATTTCTGAAGGCAGCATCAGCAGTATAAAAAGTCTTATCGAAGCAGGAGCAGAGTTGAACCCAAAATCTGCTAATCCCGATCCTCTAAGCCCCCTGGAGTGTGAAGCGTAAAGACAGGAATGGCCTTTGGCGTTGAGGATCGACGGCGATGGTTGTACTGTATGCACACCCTTCTAGAGCATGGCGCTGATGCCAACGCCCCAGTAGGTTGGATCCATAAAGGGGAAGAGTGGGATAGTCTGTTGGAAGCTGCTGTGGCGGGGTATCAACCTGCGTCTGCCCGCCTGCTTGTTGAGCATGGAGCTGACATCAAAACTCCGCTTAAACTTCAAGGGTATGACACCATATTGGAATACGCTGTGGAAACGGGCGATCTTGATCTCACTCAACTTCTGATCAAACGTGGCGCTGACGTTCACTCTCCCATGAAAGTTGGCAAATATGGAAGTTTATTGGCTGCCGCTACTGTGGCGCCTGACTCCTCGCTTGACATGGTAAAGTTCCTCATCGAAGAAGCTCATGTAGGTTTGGAGCAGCTGGAATGGAGTCCACCCCCTCAAGAGAAACTGGTAACTAGAGCTTGGAAGTTATCTGAGGAGCAAGAAAGATCCAAAGCCGAGAGAGAAGAATATCTTATAAATGTGCACAAGGTGGACCCACAGGTGCTCAGCAATTTGGAGGCTTAGTATGAATAACATTTGTTTATTCGCTACAATGGGATGAGATTGTGATCTGCTTCCACACTGGGCATAAGCACCTGGAAAAGGAGCAAACAGAAGTGTGTGAAATTTTGCTCATCCGACCCTTGAAGTCGTAAAGCACATGACCTATTGTTTGGGTCATTTTATAAACAGCCGTTGTTACAATCATATTTCTGAATAAGAACTGGTCTCGTCGCTTCCTACCATAAGCTTTGCAAAGAATGCTGGGGATAATAACTGATACAAAAACGCATATCCAAACGCGCACCCGACAAATTTGACACAATTGATCGCACTGATACTGTGTCAGATTCTCCTGCTGTTTGAGCTCCATGCCAAGAGCGAGATCGTGAGTCATACACAAAGTTGACACCATGATCTCGGGTAATACCAGTTAAAGTTTTCCTCAACAAAGTTCCACAGTTGTAGCATGGCTCCTATGATCACAAGACCATCATGGCCCTACGCTAGTTTCCCTTCCGGAAGATAAAAAAGTCATCTTTGCTTCCTCCTTTCCTATCGCTGTCTCTTCTTTCACGGTCATCAACACCTACGACACAAAATGCGTCCCAGCGCAACACCGAATAATGGACGTGCATGTTTTTCTGAAACAGGTGCCAACCACCAATATGAATTAAAGAGACTGGAGGCGACCTGGAGTGGCAGGTAGAAATTAATCCATCGCATTTTCCAATGCCGCAACGAGCTTGATCCTGAAGGACCTCCACCTTTAGGCAGCAAAGGGAGCGCCAGGCAACAATTGATTTGACAGTATTAAGTTTTGAGATGACAAAGACATCGTCCATTGGCAATCTACGGGTGAACAGGTCATACGTCAACAGTTTAATAGGGCTTTTTTTGGTTCATACGATTCGCTCCTGGACATGTGACTCATGAATTATGCTTTTGTCATCAGCAGATAAGCCGACAACATTTCGTGCCTGGACCCGACATAATTCATTGCAAAAGCTCTCTTTATGCCTGATCGGTGTCATTTCAATAAGCTTCTAGAGGGGAATAAAATGCTTTCGTCCCCATGAATGGCTCCTGCTCGACCTGACTCCTCCGTCATCCCACCCAGAGGGAAATCAACGAACGTCCTCGTCTGGTTCCGCACAGAAGTCCAGTACCACCCCGCAAACGAAGCATAAACACGTCGAGAGCTAACATCCGCGCGCCGAAAACAACCATTTCCACGTCAAGATCGAATAACGTCGCGCACAGGTTCAAAATGTCGCATTCTGAGAACCGTTTCCACACTCTCCCAACTCTGGTCCAAACCGAGATCATTGTTCAAGTCGGACTGGAAGCCAGCCTTAGATCTCTCTTCAAAGCAATCCCGCCCCTGCGCTCTCACTTCAGACAGTACGAGACCAGCATTCTACATTGCATCATACGAAACCTCATCCCTGATGACCAAGAAGGGAATATTCTCAAAGATGTTTTATCGATCATCGATCTGGACTCTACACGATACGACTATGATGAGTTCAAACTCATGCTCTCCAATCGAAGAAGAAAGAAACTATCGTGTCCACCTGATCTTTCTCAACTTCGACACGTTCACCACCTGATCAGCCGAATCATTGTTTTCATCGAAGACTATGTGTCAAAGGCTACGAGCTTGTACCCTCCTCGTGCCTATATGGGTCTTCCCGACCTACAGTGGGGAACAGGTAGCAGTTTCAAGGGTCAATTACTTGAAACTAGGCTAGTGTCCTTTACGGTCTTAGGGTGCTCTGAGAGGTATCGTCTCCTTCGCGCTTTCGTCAGGTACGAGCTGCTCTGCAAGGCCGTCCGCGAGTTCTCTTCAATGGTCATGTACGATGACGTTTTTCAGTTCGAGACTAATGAACATGATGCGCCTGACCTACTGGCTTTCTCTTCAACGCACGATTACTACAGAACTCTGTATGGCGCTGTGTTCGCGCATTGTGGTGACTCGTGGCTGCCAGACCTACCTATTAATTGTGATGGGGCCCCGGGAAGTTCTAAGAAGAGTCCTCGCATGCTAATGTACCCCAATAATACGTTCTTTGATGCGGATAGATATTTTAACGACCTGTCGCTTCGAATCGAGAAGCGACCCTGCCTCGTGGACGAATTGGCCAACAGTGGTCTAGATCTACTCTCTGGTATTATCGGTAATTTGAGCAGAGAACAAGACTGCGGTGATTTCGTCAAGGGCTGGTTGAGAGGACTCATCATGAAGACAATCACTTTCCGGCCGTGGATCTATGAGATAGATCAGTATCAAACATGGGATCACAGAACGGTGGAAGAGCTCGTGCCTGAAGAATGGGAATTCTTCTCCTCCGAAATCCTGTCATCATCCGACAGAGATTCCCTGCGGCCTCACATAGCGGAGAACTTGCGAGTCCATAAATTGATCGAGGAAGAACCGTTGGAGCCGTGGCAAAGGCCATATATGCGTCAAGTCCAGATATATCGGCAACGAGCATGGGGTCTGTTCGACGACGAGAGACTATATGCCAACGCAACTAGCCCATTCCCGACGCTCGAACACCTCGATAGTCTGGAGACGATGGATCGCGAAGGTGACCCTGAATTACAAACGCGGAGTAGCTAAGACCCTTAGCAAGGCCTTTGGGTGGGAAAGGGTTCTTCCGAGTTTCCCGGGAGTCTACAACAAACACATGTCTCGATAACAGAGTCACGATTGTCAGACAGGGCGACTCCATTATGGAATACGTCCGTTCAACGTCTATGGGGATGAAAAGGATAGCAGGGCGGAGGCAAATGACATGTTTTCCCGCTGACTTGGGTATATCATATAAACGAGCAGTTGCGACACCAGATCAAACAATAAATACCGAGAGCAAAGAAAAGAGAGAGAAAAAGGGAAACAAAGGATTGAGACGAAAGCCAAGAGAAAAAGAAAAGCATTCAGATTCATCTACCATAATCCCCGAATATACGCATTGCTTTCTCAGCTTACGGCATATGGATTCCTCCATCAACAGGAATAACCTGCCCAGTCATAAAGCTTGACCCAGGGCTTGCAACAAACAAAACAGCATCAGCAATCTCCTGCGGTGTACCCTCCCTCTTATCAACCTGGTGGCTCCTCAAAACCTCCCCAATCGGCGTACCCTCCATAGTCATATCCGTAGCCGTAGGGCCGGGCGAGACAACATTGATGGTAATGCCCTTGCCCGCCAACTCGCCGGCCATGGCGGTCGACATGAACGTCAACGCAGCCTTGGAAGTTCCGTATACAGTCAGTGGAGAAATACCGAGTTTGCCTGCGATGCTGCCGATATTGATGATGCGGCCGCCGCGGGGCATATGAGGAAGGGCGGCTTGGATGAGGAGGAATGGACCTCGAACGTTGGTGCGGAAAATGTCATCCCAGGCCGTTGCTGGTACGGCGGCGATTTCGGGGTGGAATGTCGCCTGGCCTGCGTTGTTGACAACAATGTCAATTGTTTGCGTGTTTAATCCTTCTAAAGTCGCTTTGACGATATCTGTTCCGAAGGATTCGGATAACGAATCTGCTTTCATGGCAATTGCTTGAACCCCGAGCTTCTTGATTTCTTCAACGACCTTCTCGGCGGCCTCGGCGCTGGAGGCATAGTGGACAACGATCTATGCGTGTTAGTATGATAATGGTGGTAAGAGGAGAAAGGACTCACGTTGGCACCGTGCTTGGCAAGAGAAAGGGCTGTTGCAGCTCCAATGCCGTTGAGCTTGGATGAGCCTGTGACGATGGCAGTCTTGCCGGCAAGGTACTGTACAGAAGACATTTTGATGGTGTTTTTGGTGTTGTTGTGATGAGTTGCTTTTGTTGTACTGAGGATATGAAAGCGAAGAGAATGCTTGAATGGAATGATGAGGATAGAAATGAAATTGTCTAGAAAAGCTATCTTTTTATATACATATTTATTACATCTCACGATGGATCCCATGTTGTTGAAGCGTGTATGAACAACTAGCACGAAGCTCCACTACCAGGATTGGAAATCCTTCTTCACTCCTGATAATCCGTAATCATTACGATTGGTTACTTGAGTAAGCGACACGGAAGCCAACGGAGGTGGGTCCTTCAGCACAATCTCAAATCGGTATGGCGTCTGATATGCAAGGGGACAATGAACGGCAAACACGGCAAAGGATCGATTCTTGCAAAATGCAATAGATTACGATAAGAAATACTTTTCCTCTGGTCATGTGTCTTACTTTGCTCAGGTACACATTCACAGGCAGAAGTGGGCGAAGGAACAGTTACCCTGAACTTGATGGAACTTTTCTCGGCTTCCAATTGGCTGCTTCTCACTTCGGAGGTTTAAGACTTCCGAGATGCGAAAATGCCTGCGTTGCTCGGACTTTTCTGTAGCTCACTCACTTTGATTGGCCAGTAAATTTCGGTGACGATTCGGCTAATAAGGCTCTGGAATAATGGTGATTGCGAACTCCGAAAGGATGCGCAGAGAAGCGCACTGTTCTCTTTCCATCGCCTTATCTTCGCATTACGATGATCCTAAGATAGTGGATCAGTTTATTGGCTATGCAAGACTAGTCAGTATGCATTGCGGGTATCTCCAGATGCGTCACCGTTAAACCCTACTGCCGTGAAAATGGAATGTGAGACGGAAGCTGCTCGGAAGGTTTCTGCAAACAAGGTCATGTGACATCCCACTACGCGACAGGCTGATGAATAACATTACCAGTGCATACTGAATGGGCAGGTTCATCAGCTTGGGTGAGACAAAGCAGCCAATCGAGCCCCGTGAGTTTCGCTGACGACAAACCCTTGATTGACAATTGGGCAGCTCTGTGCCGACTCCCGTGTAGGTGGGTATGTCTCCGTCAGCGGGCGTTACAAAGCGCTATCGCTTAGCAATGGAGGGTCTTCTGAGAACGCTAAGCCTTACAAAACGCGCCCCGGTCATTGTGGCTTGTCGCCGTCAGCATCAGTGGACTCACATCTCCGGACTGTCCATATGCTAAATGGAGGATAGCGTCCACGTTATAGAGATGGAAATATGATGGGAATTAATATTTAACTTCCGTGATTGGAAATAAGCTTTGGTGGACGACTAAGCAAAATGCTCTCAGTGATAGCTTCAACGTGGACTAGACTCTACATAATGAGCTATAACATCTTAAGTAATTGCTATCCTCACTTCCATCTGCACAACTAACTACCTCAACTTCTACAGTTCTTCACCATCCAAAACAGCAATTATTTAAAATGCCTTCAGTAATTGTTTTTGGTGCATCTGGCTTCGTGGGCGGCATGTCAAAATCTCCACGATGCCCTACCCCCTGCTAACATTCCCACCAGTACCCTACACTCGAGCCATCAAGCAAGCCCACCCAGATTGGCAAATAACCGCCTACGTCCGAAGTACAAACGCCTCCCTCAAAACCACTCTTAATGTAGATCGCATTATAACCGGCGACTTCACCGACTTCGAAAAAGTCAAAGCCGCCAGCGCAGAACACGACATCGCCGTCAATGCCGGGAACTCCTTTACTTCTGAGCCCATAGCTGCCATCATCGCAGGCCAGAAATCCCGTGCGACAAAAGGCAAAATGATTCACATCAGCGGAGCAGGCAACTTCATTGACTATGGAACGTCAGGAAATTTCAACCCGGAAAGTAAAGTCTGGAATGATGCGAATGAGGATGATATCCGGGCTATACATAAAGACATGTTCAATGGACAGTCTGATACGCTTGTTCTACAAGCCGAGGGGATTGATACCTACACTGTTTGCCCTTCGGTTGTATATGGAGGCGCTAGTGCTGGGGTGAAGACTATGGGTATTGGGTATAGCCTCTTTACTGGCAATGCGAAGTCATTGGGCTATGCTCCTTACATCGGTGATGGAACGGCCATTGGCAGCACGGTATGTCAACCCCAACCATCTTACGCCCGTTCTAACTGTTTCAGACCCATGTTCTCGACCTCGTTGACTTCCTCATCAAGATCTCCGACGTCGCAGCCCAAGGTCCAGCAGAAGGAACACCATACAGCAGGTACTATATGCTTGAGACAAGTCGCGTCGCGTGGAAGGATTTGGCAACTGAACTTGCCAAGGCCATGCACGCACGAGGAATCCTCCCAAGCGCGGAGCCCAAGAGTGTTACCTTTGAAGAGGCTGGCGAAGGAGAGGTCAAGCACCTCATAGCGGCGAACATGCTTATCAAGGGAGACCGTGCTGCAGCGATGGGTTATAAGGCGAGGTATCCTAGTATCCTGGAACAGATTCATGAGGACCTCAAGGAGACACCTATCTAGCTAAGGCATCTTATTATGCAGTATTAGAGGGTTGGAAGGATGTATGCTAGTCTCAAGGAGCCTTACCAGCAATTGCCTCTCGGATGTCTAAAGTTAAATCTTGTCCTTTTCCTAATCAAGCGGTGTCCATGTTCCCTTCTCCACATCTTCTTGAATCCTCTCTGCAACTTCAGGTGATGCCTCAGCAAAATGACCGGTATTGTCCAACCACCTTTTCTCTTCCTCCGTGCTAATCCTCCCAAGGATGGCATTCCGGTATGGATAACGACCAAATCGTTTGATGATGGGCCAGTGAGCGTCCAGAATCATACACCACCAGAATGCCCAGTTGGTTATATTGATACTAGACTCGCCCTCGTCAACTGGTGGACCCTTGACGACCTCACGCAGGAAAAGAAGATCGTCCGCCAAGGTAACATCCCTTGTCTCGCGGTAAGGATCTTTCTTCCCCGTTCGATCTTCAACCGCCCGACGTAGCTCCTCTGACAGGTCCAGCCCAATCTGCTGACTCTCTAGATCTTCCGCGTGAAGAAACGGAGCAGCCCACATAGTCTGTGTAGCGACCCAATAACTAAAGCTCGTCACACCCATATCCTGCCACCTATGCCACTTATACGGGCGCTGCTCCTCTGGTAAAGCATACCACTGCCCAGCGAGCCGTCTTCCCAGCGGCCCGAAATAACCAGACTGCCAACGCGCATCAATACCAGTAAACAAGATCCGGGAGGCCTGGTCGAGGAGAAGTTGCAGACCGAAGCACTGTTGTGGGAAGTCGTTTGCGGTAGGGGGTGGGAGAAAGGACATCAGGTTCAAGTCTGGAAGGCTTGCGTCGGGGCTCGGCTGGCTGAGGGCGATGAGGGCTTGTTTGGCATTGCTCGACTTGCAGACATTTTGAAAGTGTTCCTGCGTTTTCTTGGACTCAACGTCGGAGAAGTTTAGGTCCTCGGTTTTGGAGAATGGGAGAAAGCCCTCTGCGATCTGAGCCAAGAGAGCCGGAGTGATCAGTGATGTCAAGGGTTCGTGGTTGGTCATTTTGAGGAAAGGCAATTATATCAAAGTCATATAAATGTAGCCTAAGATAAGAGGAGTTTTGCGAGTTTGCAGATGGATATAAATAATACGTAGTAGCTTAAATGATGACAGAAAGAGGGGTTGTCGGATAATAACTCGTCAGCTTATATTTTATGTGATCATTAGTCATCAGGCCTTACTACTCACTTAAATCGACGTACCAAGACTCATCCTTTCCCTTGAGACCATACTTCAATTGAGCTCAACCGTTCTCTCATCTTGAACTCCGATCTTCCAATCCCGAAAATGAATCTCTAGTGTTCCGATCCTCCTATACTGCTCAACAGAGTCTGAACTTTGGCCTGTTGACTCCAGGACAAGCGCAAAAGCGGTCTTATCATCGTCATCATCCCCCATGTCCTCGCCACTCCCTTTTGCAACTCCAACTAGCAGGCAGGGGCAACAGCTGTATGGTATTTTGGAGCCAGTGAAGTTATCCAAATGCAAGTATGTGGGTACACGACCGGTGAATGACTCAAACAAGTTGACCATGGTCTTTCTATGACGTCCAAATCCCATCTGGGATAGATCCAACTTCGAAAACCTTCCCCGGAGTCTTAGCCGCCAGCTCAGTAGCTGCCCTGAAGTCTCTGATCCTTTCGACTTGACATCACAGTCCACAATCTCACACTTTGTTTTCCAGAAAGGTGCATGCGTAAAGAAAACACGACGTGGGCTAGAAGCCCAGCTCCAAGAAGGTACGTTGAGTTGCTGCTCATCTGTGTTCGGCTGTTCGGTCTCTGTAAATGTTCCACTGACCCACATGAGACCTCGCGTAAAGGCTGGCTCCCACAGGCCTGCAATATATCTTTGCTTAATCCTTTTCTGGAATATACTTGCAATTCCAGATAGTGCAGGCAGTCTATCCGAAAGGTACGAAAAGTCTGCGCGAGAATATACGATTATAAACTCCAACCATCGATTCATAAGGACGTTAAGTGGTACGTCTTCGTTATCGAGTCTCTGGAACATAGATAGAAAGTTCGAAGAACTCAATTCCGGTCTTCCATCTGGGCTCCTGTGGTCCAATCCCTCAGGGTCAAGCTCACTTGCTCTTAACTCGTGACACTCCCAGAGAATCAGGTTCGGCCCAAAGTGCAGTATTCTCTTCGATAGAAATCTCTCTTGTAACGCCCAACCCCGAGATGCAAGGGGGGGGAATTCCATCTCAGACGTCCAACTGGGTATAAAAGATCGTAAAGTCAAATCAATATGTTGAACTTTCACGGACTTTGGGGATAAAATCATCTCGGATCTGGGCAAAAAAAGCCCTTCGTGGGAGGATATTGCTCCAGTGGCTGAAATTGTAAGCAGGGCGTTTTGGTAATAATGCCCAAATCTTTCTGCCTCATAAGACCAGTCCTTGATATGCTCCATATCATCACAACCCTCACTCTGTAGAATACACAACGCATCAACCCATAAGTATCTAATACCCAGTTTCCTTGTCAAGAGAATAGCGTCTCGAATCGTTTTGGGTAAAGCGCCCCAAGGTAAAGACTGGTTCATGGCTTGAAGATTAGATGATGTTGTCTTTGCGAAGTTGGCTGCTGGACCCCACGCGTAACTGAGAATCAAGTAATCAAGGTCCAACACGTCATGATCGGTGCTTATGAGCTTCGGTTGTTGAGTATCCAGCCCTACGTCAATCAGTCTGGTTGGTAATATTCTTTCTTGATTTGCGTCGTGCGAGGCGTTGCAACGACAATGGCGTTGGCGACATTTGTCGAGCCATTCTGAAGCCATGTGTGTGATTTTGTCAAGACTCTCGGGTGCTGTAGGATCAAGAATATCTTTGCATCTGGCTTTATAGTCGTCAAATTGCCTCTCGTTAGACTCATTAACGAGAGCAGGCAAACGAATGAACATCCCATTGCTTTCGCAACTGACAAGCAAGGAGAACATCCCAGTGGCCTTTGATATGTCAACCCTGATTGGATTTGAACCTTCTGGGTCTGAGACGTCTGAGTCATAGTTGCGAGATTGGTATACGATTTGGCATAGCGAACAGCCTTGGTCCGCCGACGCCCTGACAGCCGCCCAATTCGGAAAGCGATTACCTGCTATATCCTCTTTGCCAGCCTTTACAAAGGACTCTTGCCAGGAAGCGCACTTGGTGCAAAAGGAATCTGCCATGGCGCACAGGTGGTAGGGCGAAGGCTTGGGTGATCGTAAGAAGACAAAGGATTAACCCCGCACTTGTTTCTAAACGTCAGCAGATTAGTCATTCTCAGGCAGACCTGTATTACCTAAAATAGAGCCTTTTCTATATCTGGATACAGAATTCCGTATTCTCTTCATGAAGACCGTGACAATAGTACTGATAATTGTTGGATAACACCTCTTCTACTAAAGAGGCGGTACATAAGGTTAATATGGATCCCGAATTAGCTGCCCTAATAGACGAGGTATAGCGTCGCCAACCAAGGGAAGAGTGCGGGGTAGAAGTTAGTCTAGTACAGTGGCAGCGAGAGCTATAGGTTACATATCTCCCAAATTTCCGAAATTTCCATAACACACCTGTCCATCTCTCGCCGAACGCAATGTCCTACCCACTTGATAGAGAGGATGCCGAACCAACAACCCAAGATCCAGGATTGACTCCCCGGTCATTTAAAACTTGCGCAACATGTCGGGCCCGAAAGGTCCGATGTGTCATAGAGGACCGCAGGCCCGGTAGTAAATGCATCCAATGCCTCAAGCAAGTGGGAGGTCCGTCAAGCTACTCGTGGCTCAATATGCAACTCCAGGGATTCGCGCGACTGTATTTTTGAGCCCAATAAACGTACCTATGATACAAGTACGCGTACTAAGAGGGCTCGTGAGAAGCGAGCCCGTCTTTCTGCTCCGGAGAATTCGCCTTCACTAAAAACGAATGTCCGTTTCTTCATTGCTTCTCAGTTTGGCGGCGCTCTTACTGACATATTCTTTCATAGACGCACGATGAGTTGAACATTCGCACCTCGGCCGATGCCCTCTTGTACCTGTCAGGCGCGTCGACACGACACGGTGATGATGTAGCCTTACGCTCCAACCTGGGCCAAGCCACATCTACAGCTGGCCCTGCCCACACTCCTCCGACGCATAACAACGACGATGTCGCGACAATGAGGGCGATAGATGGCCATAGTACCTCTGGCCGAGCTCAATCCCCTCCCTCTCCGTGCGACAATTCAAATATCCACGGTTCAATGTCGACGTTTCGATGCAGGCAATCGCTCGACTCGGCACGAGGGATATCACTTCCAAGAAAAAGCTTAACTGGACGCAAGCCACATCGAGTCTACGCGACTATAAGGCATACTTCCATTCAACCGTCCACTTCTGTTGCAACTACTCATTTGCTGGTCTTGCAAACTTCCTCCTTACCATCGTTCAGAGCTTAGGATACAGCAGCATCAAGGCCCAGGGCCTCACAGCGCCCCCTTATCTGATTTCATATATCCTTTGTGTTTGTGTCGCTTTCTTTTCTGACCGTTATAGTAACCGTGAGTTTATCATCGCTGGCTGTCCGCTATGGCAGGTGTTGGCTATCTTCTTCTCGCTATTATCGAAGATATGGAAAAGTCAAGCATTCGATACCTGGGCATCTGGTTTGCGGTGCTAGGCATATTTCCCTGCCTTACACTCAACATCAGATGGCTTCTTAACAACCAAGGTGGCGAGACCAAGCGCGGTATTAGTGTAGCTATTCTCGCTATCATTGGCCAGTGCAGTTCATTCCTCAGCAGTGCCGTCTACCCCAAGACAGATGCGTATGTATTAACCCCCGATGATCTCATAAAGAGTTACTAATTGTCTATAGTCCTTACTTTGTTAAGGGATGCGCGATCGGATGTGGTTTAACATTTATGATTACCATTTTGTCTTTGACTTTGCACTTCTTACTTGCCCGCGAGAACCGCCGCCGAGGTCGTGAGAATGGGCCAGTGGAAGATCACGAGCAGATTGATGTAACTCAGCTGGGCGACAGTCACCCTAAGTTTCGCTATTTCACCTAAGGTTCCCGATAAGCCAGCGAACTGAAGGGAGGCTCTTGACGGATTATTGTGTGTTTCAAAAGGCCTGATATAAGGTCAATACCTGAAGTTATTATTCGAACTCCTAATTCTATCACTATCTTGAGTGCATTGCTACCTACAATAGCAATTGTATCAGTGAGTGAAACTAACCTACGAAGGGTCTTCCAGCTATGTCCTGAAAATTCAATTCGCTCTTAACAATCTAATAATGATAAATCCACCTGGACTATAACCCTAAAGCGGCAATCCCTCGTACGAAGCTGCTGCTTACCTTACATTCTGACTGGGGTTATTATATAGCCCAATGATCTTCTCCCAGCTAAGCCACTGCCATCTGAATGTAATATCCTTTTCACTTTCTCCCTCCTGGGGCGGATCCGCACATGCCAGTACGAAGCATGCATCGCGTTTTCCATGGACTATGCGTCGCCTACTCGCAGCCTTGTTGCGCGCGCCATACTCTGTTATAACTTCGGGTCTCAGATCGGGGCAAACCAGTGCTGATCCACTCTCCTTGAGAACCTCCAAGACGACTAGCCCACTAACGAACAGAGTACCGATATTGGGCTTGATATCGACAGAGAAACCTTCTGAATCGGTATTGGCGAAAGCACTGTTATAGGGACCCCGAAGCTTCAAGTGCAGCTCATTTTCTGAAGACAATAAATGCATGATGATGCCCTGCTCGTCCAGGTTCGTGACACTTGCGAGCTCACGAACACTTCGACATGTTACGCGTCCTTTTAGGAAGTCTCTCCATGTCCATTCAGCAACGCGAAGGCTCTTGCATACCACCATGATGAATCCAGCAATGATCCAAGCGAACATTGTCAGGTTGAAGGGATCTACACCATCAATTCTAGATCCGACGAAGAATCCTGCCATCAATCCTCCCAAAACAAGTATGGCACAGCCTGTCATGACTGAAATTGTATACCCCAGACAGCTGACGCTAATTGCCCGCTCTTCCACTGCCCATCCACGAGCCGAAGCTGAGATTCGCCTGCGCATGGATTCAGATGTATGTAGCTCCTTTTGGGTAAAGGCATTAAATCTCCGGGTCAAGGCACTTGTCTGTCTGTCTCTGAGATCCGAAAACATACGGTTTCCACTATGCAAGATGAACGACTCGGATAAGGGCCGACTGTTCATGAGTGGCGGTCGATTCGTCTGAGGTGGGGTATTACACAGGCTTCCAAAAGACGCATAACCCTGAACTGTGCTGTAAACTGTTGGGAGAACAGTTGATGCGCGTATCTTATTACAGACTGTGACCATATCTTCCGTCAGGCTAGGATCCATACAAGAGAAGACTACCATAATGCTAATGAGATCGGTCATCGACTCTATCTTGAAGATTTGGTCTGGAAACGATTTTCCAGCCCCGATGGATAGCGTACATTGGGAAACTCGTGCCATTTGGACATCTTGCGTGGGCTTCCTCATTGAAATGGCAGTATCCATCATAATATCGAAGGCCCGGTGATACATTCCAACTGCAACGCTGGATGAGGAACCGGAGATGTGACCAGGTCGATTCTGATAGGCCAAGGTTGAAAGACCACGTGAGCCAGCTGAAAATACAGCAGCAGATATTTCGAACTCGTCTGTAGCTCTACCTCGAGTATTGCGAGTGTTCAGATCAGTCAGAATGTGCCATGCAAGACGGAACAGCCAGTTCGATACCACACCCATATTAGAGATATAGTCGGCCAGGTAGCTGTCACTGGAACCTGTCGCCTGGTCTGTATTGACCCTGTCCAACTTAATATCAGACATGTTGTCTTCAGTGGAGAACTCATGTAAGTCGCGGCACATGCGAAGGTTGCCATTCCGTAGCACAACTTCGGTAGCAAATGAACGAAGGTCATGTGATAAAGCTTTGAGCTTTGTTGAGAACTTTGCAAGTACGTTAACGATGATTCCCAGCCAGTATATCTGACGTCGAGTGAACCCTGTCGACAAGAGACGCGCCAGCGTGGCTGTGATGTAGTCGACAAGGAGGTAGTAAGTCACCGCATCGGCATCATACAAAGCGGCCATCGGTAAAGGAGCGTTCTGAGTTACGCCTTCACTCCCGATAGGCGCATAAGGTGAAGGGATCACCACGCGTGCTTGATTAATACGATCAGTTTCAGGCCTACTCCCCAATCGTCCTTTCAGCTTCTTGAAACTTCGTCCCAGAACCGATTCATTCGGAGAAGAACCTACGGAGCGATGAGTTTCAAGTACTGCGTTATCATCTAATCCACATATAGATAAAGCACACAGCATATGATCGGAAAGCCTTTCGAGGCAGGTGAACCCTACACTATCGATAGCAGCGGGGAGTGCAGAGTTTAGGCCAGGGTTAAAAGTCTCATTTGTCGCTTTCAAGCTGTCGATAAGTCGACTCGCCTCTATCTCCCATAAGCGATTCTCATCCTCATAGTTGATGGCATAGCGAAACAAGTCGCCAAACCTGGGTCGATTGGCTGAAGTCTGAGTTCCATTCTGTGCGTCGACCGGAGGGGCACTTCGTAACGATCTTGCAAGTTCGAGGATTTTGTCAGACAAATCTTGCTGATTACCCTGGTGTGCACGGTCTCGTTGCGTCTTTCCAGTATCTAAGCGACATTCTTCTTTCGCGGCATGATTCGGTCGACTATGCTGAGCAGAAGTAGTAGCAGCCATCGGACAGTACCTCACATATAATTTAAGTAATTGAGGCCGATATAGCAATTAATGACTATTTTGAGGTCTTGGGCATGTGAGGAGAACAGGTAAAGCGGGGTAGCAGCAGCAACTGCATTATTCTAGAGGTAGGTAGGTGTTAAGACCTAAATTGACTGTTCTACATGTACCTACAACTTTCTCGTGTCACCGCCGCCAATTCGACTAGGACTGAAGCCATCTATTTTAGTTCTAACCTTAATAGCAGACTAGTTTATCCCTTAGAAAAACCTAACCATCACATGTTTTTAGCTTCATAACCTTAATTAGTCTTACATAAGATATCATTATATGGTTTAAGTTAAAAAGAAAATAGAAAGTTAAGGAGAAGACTTGCCGAATCTGCCGAATCACAGGAGCTAGGGGCTACAGCTTCAGGGTGCGGCTTGCATTAGCTTGGTACAAGAGAATGTTAATGACGATGATAAGAATCACATCTTATGTAACTATTATTTAATGCGGAAACGCACTCTATTTTGGGGATAGACTAACTTTTCAGTTAATTATATCGAAACGGGTGTATGGACATGTCACAGATGTTTTTTCTGCGTCTGGCCTGAAAACACGTTACCTTCACCTCAGACCATAGCCGCTTTCTCACCCTTGCAAATTTCCCAATTAATACCTTTTTCTAGGAGAGATCCCCGAAAACGGTCTTAACTTCTTTACATATATCTAACCCTGGTAGCTGCGATGGCATCATTAGAGCTTTCCAACTTCCAGAAATTCCAGCAAATATTGGGAAAACGCCCATTAACTGCAGTACCTGCAAATTACAATGCGGAGACGGAAGTTCCAGGTAACTACTATTCTTTAACGGAGTTTTCTTCTTACTGAGGCTGCTAAGAAGAATCATAATGACCAGGTTGCTAACAAATACAGTACCGGTAGCAGACCCAATACCGCCATGGCCTGGGAGTGAACAAGATGAACCTGCTCGTATAGTCCCTTTTTTGCGCCAGACATTTCGGTGGGATGAACAGTCGCAACTTTACGTAGAGAACAGAGAGGCTCCAGACGAAGACTGGACGATATGGGAAGCCCTTACAACCAACGAGACGCCTCCAGCCTGGGTTGCATACCAGAGCTTCGATAAATTGGGTATCGAAGCAGTCAATCGACTGGTGATTGCAGCTGATGATGAGACTTTGAACTTCTTGGAAAATTTCCTACCCACAGACGCTTACGAGAAAAGTTATTTCTACAGAATGTCCCGCAATGCTATAGTAGATGAAAAGCTATTCAGGAAATTATTTTTTCGGCATAATAAGATCAAGGAGCAGATTGCGACTACCTCGTCGGAAGGGGTGAGACGGGTTCTTACAATATTGACGGAATTTCTTAACTACACCTTCTCTGATGCTATCGAAGGCTACCAGGATGCATGCCGCACTGGTAAGGTTCTATTCCGCCATGCCTGGACGCTGTTTCGACCTGGAGACATAGTATATGAGAGACGTGCTGTCGAACCTTTTGAGGACTTATATGAGCAATGCTTCAGTGTTCATTCATCCGAGGACTCTATAAGCGAGTATGATGGGGCGAGAGTGCTCTCTCTAACCTTAATAGAGATGACGCACAGATCTAGTCAGGCTAACACTCGTGGTCCTCTAATGGTATGGACGACTCGATATATACGGGAGTACAATGGAGTCAAGCAAATCACGGCAGAAGACCTGGGTATTGTACCCTTCAGTATGATGGCGCAAGAAAAGAGGAATCATATCAAAGCCACGCTGGTAGAAAGGGGGCGCCGTTTCCTTCAAATTTCTACACTGCCGTTCAGCTTCTGGAACTACAAGGGACCATATACAATTGTGCATCCAATAACCGGGCACAGCACAATCGAAGAATCTAAGCTTTCCTTGGAAGGAAGACGTTGGCAGGTGACTTTATCCCCGTACCACTATCATCGAATGATCCGCTGATACAGCCTAACTAGAAACATACTCACGAGAACGTGGTGATTGACATAGCTACCTCGAACACGCACTTTAAGAGCCGATTCGATGGTGGATTCGAAGGCTTCCACGGGAGTGAACATAACACGAAGCCGGAAGAACCACGCGCTATCCCGTCATTCGACTTTTCGAAGGGCGATTCTACTACGGAGATGTCGCTCTTGATATGTCGGGGATACCTACCCGGTTACTTGATCTCTTCAAGTGTTTACGCAGTCGGTATCCTGATATCAGAACTGCGTCCACCAATCTGGACGCCACGGGCGCTTCCCTCAACAATAGCGTCATTATTACCAGATACGGCTCTATGGCGTGGCTTAGTGCATGACTTCCTCGAGGGGGGCGAAGACTTGGAAGCAGAGCTTAGACGCCACCAGGCCCGAGGCAGTGGTCTTATATTGGCGTTGGAAGGGTCGAAGATTATAGCGAGAAAGGTTGCGGATCGTACGTACATTCTTTATCGGTCAACGGGCTTCTCAGGGCTAACACGTCTAAACAGAGATTTCTGGTCATCTGGAGAAACCTCTAGTGTGTATTAATATTCTCGATGACAACTTTGAGCTGAAAGAAACTGCTAAAGCGGCACTCCGTTGGGGAGCTATTCTTTTTGTGGAGTTTCGCAATATTTCTTCTAATCAATTTCCTTATAGCGGTAGGTGCCTATCTCAACATTCAGAACCTCAAGAATTCAAGAATAGTTACTAACTTTTCCCTTAAGTCCTAAACTTACGCAACCACGCTTCTTTCTACTCAAGCGTCATGTTCATATCATGCAACTCGACCAAAGAACTAGGAGACAATTGTGAAGAAATGATCGACAGCGTGATTTCATGCAGAGTCATCGCAGAAGACTCAGTAGCGGCCTTATGGAAGGTTTACATTACTGAACGGACGCCAGATTTTTTAACAGATATTTCTGATACGCAGTTGAGTGGGTTCTGTCAATTACTAGCGCAACTTGAGACACGCGAGATGAGAATGGAGAAGGTTCTTGCGACGGCTAAGAGAATAGCAGTAAGAGAAAAGGTTCCTCTTTCTTTTGATCATATCATTTCTGTAATTAGGCTGTCAGTATCCCCAGATACAATTGGAAGGTTTGAAAGTATAGTAGGTATGGAAATGTTTAAACTTAAGAATTAATTCAGATATCTATTATCTTTATATAGTTTTATGAGATCTTAAGAGAAACCTAAATAAATACAAGATTGATATGCCAATCGAGTACCTTACTTCGATGACATACGGCTCGGGATCACTTTTCTCCTGCCTTGCTAACTTTGGTGGTCTCATCGCAAGTCCGGCCTGATCAGCTTTCTATAATGGAAATTCTCTGATCATGCTCACGAGCTTCCAAGGCTTACCCGCTCCACCTTATCCCCGTCATCGCAGCGGTACAGGCGAGGTAGCGAAGATGAACAACTTGGCGCAGTGCAAGAACCTTCCATTGTGGGGACTAATCTTTCAGCTGATTAGCAGGACCTCGCGCGTTGACGCATAAGAACCAATGTTCAACTCAAGTTTGATGAGTCAATTTAAAATGTAACAGGAGTGTCATACAGTGTATCTCTTTCCACACAAGCCAGGACAAAACATTGACGAGAGCCGCAAAAGTCGCACTTCGGTCGGGCGTTTACAAGCATTCGGCTGACCACGCTAAGACATCCAAAACAAAAACTTCCAACTTCACATTGACGTGGCGTATCGTCAGCCAGTGTCTGCTTCCTGTGCGAACCAACCGCATATGCAGGTCTTTGTTGTTGCGCTGTGAAAAACTGCAAGTCACCAAAATCGAAAAAAAGGCTCGAGTTTGGCAGTGTTATTGGCTGCGAGTTCCATACACACACAGTGCGAGCCTTGTTTCAACATCCCAAGATGGCGGGGAAAATGATGTGTTGTTGACCAGGGATCCGAACCGGGTAAAGTGAATGAGAATCTTAGCAAAGGGAAAGTAGTAACAGCATAAGCTGATTGAAAAGAAAAGAGAAAAAAGTGAAGAGATAAATGTATATAAGGATGTCAGAGCCTCGGGGTAAGATTTAGGGGATCGAGGCCCCGCACGTGTCCTGCGACCACACCCAAGTCAGAGTCCAATTCAAATTGCATTATTCACTCTATCAGTGAGCAACGGAATTATTTACAAGGGCGATAAATGATCTCGATTCGTCTTGTCACAGCAGTTATAGCCTCAGTCACACCGATCCATTCGTACCGACATGTGGCTTCTCGACGGAAATTCACTGCGACTCGAATTTTATGCCAACCAAGACCAGATCCCACCGTATGCAATCCTTTCGCATACCTGGTCAGATGATGAGGTTTCGTTTCAAGATATAATGTCGATGCATACAGGCACAGATCTAGCAACTAGGGCTGGATGGCCCAAAATAGAGAATGCCTGTCATCTCGCATTGTCCTTTGGACTCGATTATGTCTGGGTCGATACTTGCTGCATTGATAAGTCAAGTAGCGCCGAGCTCCAAGAAGCAATCAACTCAATGTTCAGGTGGTACGAACTGGCAAATATATGTTTTGCCTACTTGGCCGATGTTTCCGCGTCTGAGGATATTAGTCTGGAAGGGTCCTCCTTTCGACGCTGTCGTTGGTTCAGAAGAGGCTGGACGTTGCAGGAGCTACTTGCTCCAATTGAAGTTGCTTTCTACGATCGAGATTGGAAACCGATCTCTACGAGAGAAGCTATAACAGACCTGATTGGAGCTATCACTGGTATCAGGCCGCGATATTTGTCCAATGCATATCAACGTGAAGGCATATGCCACACACTCGCCACAGTCAGCATTGCTGAAAGAATGTCGTGGATGGACAGACGAGAGACAACAAGGCCTGAGGATTTAGCTTACTGTCTGTTAGGCATATTTGACATCAATATGCCTATGCTCTATGGCGAAGGTTCCAAGGCCTTCCAAAGATTACAAGAAGAGATCATGAAAAAAAGTGATGATAACACCCTGCTCAGTTGGGGTTATCAGGAGCTATGCAGTAATTGGCGTTTGGAAGAAGAATCTCTTCTTGCACCACACCCCTCTTCTTTCAGAGGTTGCAGGGATATTGAACCCTGTTCAATGGAGGGATTTAACGCTGCTTCATTCTCGATGAATCAAAGGGGCCTACAAATGAAAGTTCCCATACGTTTCGACTTGACGCACCAGCTACTCGCATACATGATACTGAGCTGTTCCCCCCGTTTGGAGACAGAATGCCTTCCTGAAGCGAGTACTCCTAAAACTTTTGTGGCGATACCATTGATTTCGGCAAGTGCCTGCAAGGAATTCCAACGAGGTCAGTGGATTCAAAAGGGGGAGTACTTACGTCCTAAATGGTGTAGGCCTACCCTTGTCTCTGAGGAATTTTTAAGTCAGGCGAGATCAATCAACATAGTTATTCGAAGATGCTCAGAGCGACTCCGCATATTTGAAGAGTTGCCCCTTGCAATTGCACTCCCCCCAATCCCAATCCCACAAGGCTACACCATACTAGGGACTTATCCACCGCAACCGATCGGAAGTCGCTTGATTTCTCTTCAAGTTGACTCATCGCAGAAGTTACCAAACTCGGCAGCAGATGTCCCACCGCCACCTAATCTCCAAAAGAAGATTCCACTGTCAATGATCTGTTCTAAAGAGCATCAAACAATGATTCGCATAGGAGTACCAACACTTGGCACCTTCATAATCGTCTTGGGGTATCAGGTGGTGGTGTGGCGTGTGATTCAAGGCATAAATGTCTGGCGGTGCCTGGATATCAATTGCCGTGTTTTCAAGTCCCCGGACAATTTCGATTTGGAGGCTTTACACAGCTTATCTATCACCCAAGACTTCACTTGCCTACTGGAAGTTGATTCCAACTTTCGGGGAGATCACTATATATTCAACATTGGCATGCGGGCCGATGCATACCTCGTGATCCAACTCACGAAAGACGAGGAGCTGTCAGGGATTACGGATATATATATTAGCGTCGTTCACCCCTCGGGCAACTGTCACGATCAGGAAGAAGTTCAAAGGCAAGAGGGAACTGGGATTGACATATTTGATTTATTACGGGACCTGAAGAGAAGAGCCCAGTTTCATAGGAAGGTGTTTCCGGAGCTTCTTGATTGCGTAAACGAGCAGCTGATGAAGAGTTTTCCAAAAGATAGTACTGCGCACAGTTAACTCAAATGAACTGGATTTATTTTTAGCCGTGGAGAATTATTCTAATTTGCAAGTCCAGCCGGTATGTATGCAACACAAGCAGGCAGGCCTCTCACCTGTACATTTAACCCTGCTTGCACTTAACAAATAGTTTATATCAGGTATTGAACCATTCAGTACCAATCAGTTACTACCCGGCAAGGTTTACAGGCCTGTTGACTTCGTGGGTCTTAGCCCCAAGTGGCATTTTCCATCAAAGAATCTGCTTACGGGCCTATAGTAACAATAACAGAAAAGGTATCTTAAAATGACGCGGAAACAAGGAGTAGAATGTTGAATGATACGAACTAGATTGATTGAAGAAGAAAGGGAAGTCTGACTGACAGACATTACTATGTACATATAAGAGGGATGTGGTCACATGATCGTACAATGACTGATGTTCAACATAGAAAGTTCAAACACTGAAGTTCTGTTTTTGCTGAAGTGGAGAGGTTTGTGTTATGCTTCTGCGCACGCGAGTGGAACTTGACATCCATTCTATACTTAATGAAGTTTAGACCAGTTTATTTTAGACTACCTAAGCCTAATCTTGTTTGGATGGAAAGACCTGCGTGACACTTCTGTTTGGTAAGAGCAGTAACCTGTTTTACTGAACAGAGTGATAGCCTTTTATAACCTGATGGTTAACTACTTACAGTACCGCATTTAATAACAATTATACATTGGCTTTTTAGAAATCAGCCTTGTAGCTTCTATTTATAGCGAGTTCGTATAATCTCACTTGCCCTAAAGCTCGTCAACCGCTCTGTGGCTTAGCATATCGAGCTAGAGTTTTTCTTTACCCCTGGATTTCTTGGCAACGAGCTATTATTAGGTGAAGCGGACTGATTTTCAACGGCCAAAACTGGTATCTGGGAGGCCTGTTTTCATACTTGAAATCATCACTTACAATTAACACGCCCAGTCAAAAGCAGCCTTACCCTATTACTTAATCCAATGTCTTCAGAAAACACCATTTTTGACCCACGTGGCGATATTAAGCTTTGCGTTGGCGAAACGGGCCCTGCTACCTTTACGGCATGTTCAAGGGCCTTAGCAAGAACCTCGCCAGTTTTTGAGCGGATGCTGTTTGGAAGATTTATGGAGTCCAAAAAGTCAGATGATGGAGAATGGATTGTCAAGCTGTCAGAAGACAAGCCCGGAGCGATGTCCATCTTTCTACGCATATCACATGGGCAATTCAATCACCCAAAGCCCATCCATAGACGAGCTGTATGACCTTACGGTCTTGTCAAACTTTTATGATGCCACAGGAATACTGGAACCCTGGATACAACGTTGGGTGCCTTCAGTGGAGGACAAGGCAAGGGCGACAGAAGAAACAATGGTCAAGGGCTTATGGATAGGATGGGAATTCGGTCGCAAAGATACATTCGCAAGGATAGCAAGAAGATTGCTTATGGAATCGCATGGTTCTGAATACCCCGACATCCAAACGCCGCCTGAAATTATCGGTAAGCTTCCCTCAAGCATGATTTGAACAGTTACTGACTCAGCTTGTAGAACAAATCTCGGCAATCCGCATCTCGACTATTCAAGCACTTCTCGACGTCATCGGCCGACTCATTAGCCATCTACTTGTCGTCGACGAAAGGCCACGCTGGTGTCGGCATGCTGAGTGGATGGGCCCGCATCGTTGCGAGTCTATGATTCTAGGGTCTATCACCTTTTGCCTTGCTCGAGCGGGCTTATGGCCTTTGCCCAAGGCAGAAGATGTCAGGGACAGCATTGTTGGCCTGCACCGCAAATTGAAAGGGCTGGTGATCCATGACATTGGAAACGTTGACAGGTTGGATCACGCCGAATGTAACCCAGGACAGCACCTGTTGAGTGAAGTGGAAAGAATTTATACAGAGATTCCAAGTCCTGTAACAAATTTTCAAGCAGAAAAGATGGATGAGCAGATGAAGAGGTTAACGAATTCATGATTGTATGGGAGATGCATAGTTCGTCACTTAGTTACCAAGACATTTACAAAAAAGAAGGATAAAAAAGCTTGATATCTTTCGTTTACACCAGTCTCGTTATATGCCAAGTTCCGAAAATGCCTAGGTTATAGAGAGTATATTATACTAACAGAGCTTTATATCCTAAGCTACTAAGGCATGTAGATAGATTTAGATATTCTTTACCTGCGTCTTGGCTCTGCCATATCTTCTCTATGATATCGAAAGTCGAGCGGATAGTACCAAATGCCTTCAAACTACACATTGAGTCTATTATCCCACGGACGGTTGGTCGTTGCTCTTTGCTAGCATTGACGCCAGTCACACAGAGTGGCCATGCAAGCCAGCGCAGCCATGGAGTCGAAGTGACCATGCCAAAGGAACTGATTGCCTGCTCTACACTTGTCTGAAGCTCAGAGGCCTTTGTGGCTCCATCCAGCTTAACAGAAAGAAGATACGTCCGAGCAGCATGGATCCAGATTCGGGTCAGTAGTAGTCTGCCTCCCGATGAATCGCAAGGCTGACCATGTGGAGACCCCAATTGATTAAGTAGTGATTCAAGAGGTCGGGAAGATTCAGAATTTTGGTCTCTCTCGCCGTGTCGGTCTATTCTCTCCAGGCCTTTGTGAAGAACCTCGTCGATCGAAGTAGCTCGGGAAATGAGCTCAGTTCTTGATAACTTGCCGCTCATCATCTGGTCCGTCTTCCAGCGCGAAAGAGTTGAAATATCGCTGATAGCCAGCAGAACCCAGGCCTGACACCCAGTAATTTCTTCTAGATCTAAACTGGGCTGCTTGCACAAGCCGCTGCGTCGGAGCTCAGAATGGTACGTAGATAACTTTGCGCGTCGATTGAGTACCGTGCTGGAGATGATATCAGCGATTAGTAGAATACTGGAGAAGAACCGAAAGGCTCCCTGTTCGGTATTGAGAGCATCAGCCGACCAGGAAGGGCGACGCAGATTACTGAGCACGGCAGATATTTGTGGAGTGGGGCCAGTCTTGCCATGATGCTCGAGAATTTGGTCAAATAAGCCGATGGCGGCATCTAAGTGTGTTTGCCAGTCCCCTGCTGGCATAATGGCAAGTTCAAAGCCAAGCTGCTGCATCATATTTGCGAGCAAATGCACACTGTCAGAGAGGGAGTTTTCAACGCCACGTTCACGAAGACGCTGCAAGTCGCGCTGGATGCTACCCAACGCGTCGTTGGCCTGGTTCTGGAGCTCGTCCCACGTTCTTGAGGTGCAAGATCCGTGCCCCACGCTGAGATCAGCGGGTATAAAGGACAAGAACAGGGAAGACATGGTAACAATGCTACTCATGAACCCATGATTCGTCATCGCAAGGGAGAGCAACCAACTGCGTCCGCCTTGGGTGATGTATGGTCGGTAAAAGGGAAAAAGAATGGGGAAGATATAGTCCATATACACTGAAACAAACCCCATTTCAAGCTCTGTCGGTGCCGCTGCCGATGAAGTAGTGTGTTCAGATGACGACGCGACCGATGTGCTATGAGTCTGTTCAGGCGAAGAATCGGGGGATTGCTCACTTCGGCCGGGGCCGGGGTCGGGGTCAAGATCAATCCCGCTGGCGATGCTCCTCATTTGAGCAATTCCACGACGACGTTTTGCGCTTCTCTTGACTTGGGCCTTCAACCGTGCCGTGGCTTCACGTCGGCGCACCTCGCTCTCCATCCATTGGGGCTTTTCGGAGGAATAGTGGCAATCAATTTCTAGCGCGGCACAACCTCCACAAATCGGCAGCGATTCGTCGCATTTTTTGTGCCGCAGGCGGCATGTCCAACAGGCAGAGGGTTTCATTCCGTCAATGTTATGTTGGGTAAAGCGTCGGGTGCATGTTAGATCAGCCCTGCATGTCCGCCTAGGAGTGTAAAAAGGGACAGAAGAAAAGAAGAAGATGAGGGTTCACAGAGTCCGCCCGGAGTAAAGCCCGCGCGGGAATTTCTCCGCGCGGAAAATGATGGAGCCACTCCGGTTAGCGTCTTCCCTGCTAAATCCGATCGGGTTATCGACGCATGCTTCGGATAGACATCTAAACTGTAATCCACAGACAGCTGTGGTCCTAGAGAGTTTAGAGAACTTTTTCTTTTCTTTTTGTCGCCTTGATGAAATCATGGTTGGAATAATTGAAGCTGATTAGCGGGGCACTTTACACATCCCGAGTATAAAAGAGTAGCATATTCTGCCACAGATACAACACGCACTTCTCAGACAGCAATCTCAAAGCCCTCTTCTTCTCTTCCAATAACAATCTCAACATGAATGTCGCAATCCTTGGTGCCACCGGCCAAAACGGGAGCTCTATCGTTGACGGCTTACTCTCATCAACCGAAACCAAATTCGTACGTCTCTACAGCGCTTTAACACTTCAGACTTATCACGTATTCTGATCTTTGGAAGCAGAATGTCACCGCTCTTGTCCGGCCTTCTTCACTCAAGAAGCCCAATGTAGTTGACCTACAGAAGAGGGGTGTCAACATAGTGTCATTCAACCTTACTGACTCTGAGGATAACGTCACGGCCCAGCTGAAAGGCATCGACGTCCTTATTGTTTGCTGTTTGCTTGACGAAGTTACCCTTGCCAATGCAGCCAAGAACGCAGGAGTGAAGCGTTACGTCCCATGCTTTTATGCCTCAGTAATGCCGAGGGGCGTTCAGACCTTGCGCGACAACGTAAGTGGTGGTCATTTCCCCATCCTGACTTTAAGAAACTGACTTATTGCCTGCGTCTGTAGAAGGAGGCCATATTGGACCATATTCAAAGGCTGCACCTTCCTTATACCGTTATCGACGTCGGTTGGTGGTACCAAATCAGCCTCCCACGCCTGCCCTCCGGCCGCATCGACCGCAACCTTTTTCTCTACAATACTGCTATTGGAGGCACCGGCGACGTACCTTGTGCCAGGACCGATTCTCGCGATGTTGGCGTTTATGTCGCTCGAATCATCGCGGACCCTCGGACCCTAAATCAGAAGGTCTTCGCCTATACCGACCTCCGCACTCAACATGAGCTGTACGATACAGTTGAGAAACTCAGCGGTGAGAAGATTGAGAGGAAATACGTATGTCTACCCAACCTCAGAATTGATCCTACCTCTCCAATATTATCAAAATCTTTATGGTGAGCTAGGAACTAACTTTTCACCCTGTAGCGCACCGCCAATGAGATTGAGGCTGGTATTGCTAGAAACAAGGACGATCCCTACAAAATGATGGATTACTACCAGTTCACCTACCAAAAGTCATACGACATTATGGGAGAAAATACACCCGAGTACGCCTGTTACCTAGGTTATCAGATTGGCAAAGATCTCTACCCTGACCTCGAAGGAATCTCTTTTGAGGACTTCATCAAAGAAACGTTGGAAAATGGTCTGAAGCCTATGTATGAAGAACATGCAGAGTTCCTGCGGGAATCCAGCTCTTTCGTTTTCAGTGGTGAAGCCACGACGGGATGAGTCGTTGGATTAATTCTGGGAGGAAGCGTTATGTAGATGACGGGTTACATATCATATTGTACACCTAGTGCCATCTTCTCTTAAGTATATCCCACTTACCTTGATAGAGAATTAAAGTTGTACTTAGGAAACCTAAGCTTAGGCAACTGTAACTACCGCGGCTTCTGCTATCTACCAATTTAAATACTTTAAAAGGTAAAAAATAAGAGAAAGGATAGCTATATAGCTGTGAACAGGACATTCGATGTCAATACAACTGGATTCTGAAAGCACTTCAACTACTGAACCTCGAGGAACAGACTGTAGTTTACTCCATTGTTGACCTGAATCCCTCGGGGTCCTGCCGGCAACTACGTGACTTTTAAGAAATAAGCAATCGACTGCACGCGGATCACGATGCGCTACAAGTCAGCAAACGCTGGACTTCTAACTTTATACGCTGACATAAGGTCTCTTTATATCAAAAAAGCCTTTCTTAAGCACCCGATGTGTATTTAATTATTCTATCTTCCCACTTTTACTTCCCTCATCGTCAAAGCCCTGATCCAACTTAGCTTGGACCAATCGTAACCCTACAACGCAGATTATTGTGTTTTTGTGTTCCTCCTTATAAAACCGGAGGCATCGCTCCTTTGTCTCTCTCCAAACGTCCGCGGCGTCGCGATACTTGGCCGCTTTAGTAAGGCATTTTCCTAGCCTTAACATGGAGTCTATTTTCTCTGTCGTCTCCTCTTGGGAAATGCTTTCCAGTAGATTGAGCAATGACTGAATTTCCTCTTCAGCTTCCTCATACTTACCAGTTGCAACAAGGACATATGCTAAATTAGCAAGACTTTCACGCGCAGAGATACTCTTTGTTCCGAGAATTCTTGCTCTTATGAGATGGGACCGTCGAACTAAGTGCTCAGCTTCCTCGTACAGACCCTGACGGACAAGGATCAATGAGAGGTCTAGCATAGCGGTTGTGGTTTCAGATGCTTCTTCACCGTGGTCTTTAAGCCGCGCGTGCAGCACTTGCCGAGCTATTTCTTCTGCTTCCGTGTATTTGGAAAGTTGGATAAGACAGAGAGCCAATAATTTCTTAGTCATAACTGTGTCTTCATGCTCTTCGCTGAGAACATTTTTTTGTTTCTGCAATGTTTGCTGTAATGTCCTTTCTGCTTCTGTAGGTTCTGAGTCCATAATTACGAATCCTTGTTCGGCAGCGCAGCGCAGAGTTTGAGGATCTTCTTCGCCGGCAGTCTCCTGGATAGTCCGTAGGTTCCTTTGTAGGATCTCTTTTGCTTCAGAAATCTGACCCAACATTTTGAGTAGGTAAGCCAGAAACGTTCTCGCGTTTATCAGCTCAGTATGACTTTGGTGAAAAAGAATCCTTCCTATCCCTTCCGCCTCTCGCATGAACCCAACACCTACTTCATACTTCCCCTCCCAGCCTAGGACACAAGCAAACCTGAAAAGTATGCTAAATCGAGCTGAAAGATTCTTGGAGCAAGTGTTGTTATTCACTACACTTTGAGCGTGGGGCATGAATTTCGTCCATCCATTGTCGTCTTTTGGCTGCCAGTTCTGGAGAAGTCCTTTTAGTCTCAACAGAACTGGGTCATATGCTTGCACAAAACGTCCAGCTTCTTCAAGCCAACTGCGGGTAGCGAGGCGAACTAGTCGATGCATGTCAAGAAACTGCCCATCTTCTCTGACTGCAATGAAGGCATATGAGTGAAGAACACCAATAGCCTCCTTTAGCTCTGGGTCTTTATACTCCGGAGGTAGGATAGAGAGTGGTATATCCTTCTCGGATAAGAAGCAGAGGAATTCCAGAATATCGCCAGCGATTGGGTTGAGTCGATGAACATGCTTGAAGGAGATAAGCCATGTTTTAGCCACTGCATTTTCGGCCTGGCCTCCATAGTCCGAGTCTTGACTGAGGGTCTTGTCCATGAATTCCTTGGTAAGCAGTTTGAGAAAACTCTCATCACTCGATTGGCACAGGTGTAGATATCCGGTAGGCGTGTCCTTGGTCTTCTGCATGTACGATGCAGCCTGCTTCAAGGCCAATGGAAGATACGCAAGGGTTTCAAAGAGACAATCAAGGCTATGCGTTTCTTTCATTTGCGATGCTGAAAGCTTGGTGCACATAAGGGCTCTGGCTTCTTCCTTACACATGGCATCGATTACAAAGGTCCCAGCTGAAGGTGCGTCAAGTTGAGTTGTGATCTCAGAGGTTCTGGTTGTGAAGAGAATTGAACCGGAGGGACTCGATGGTAGATAGGATGCCAAGCATCCTGGATTGAACAGAAGTTTCAGATCATCTGCATTGTCGATGACAAGAAGCCACTCGCCCACATTGCCGCTGCTAAGGGCCTCTTTGACTCTTGCTGTGATGCTAGCATTCTCGCCTTCCGGAGTGTCTATGCCCAGGCAGTCCGCTATGCGCTTGTATGCATTCTCAAACCCGATTTCATCGATAGCAGGAACCCAAAACACAGAGCAGCCAGGGTTCAACTTCCGTAGTCGAAAGGTAGCTTCGAGAGCGATTTGAGTCTTCCCAACACCACCAAGGCCTTCAACTACAGTCTGCTGACATGTATCTCGGAATTTACTTGGTGATATTCTGTGAAGAATGTCACGCATAATGTCTTCGCGCCCAACGAAGCTCTCATTGCGTTCGAAAGGGACCATCCAATGACCTTTCGGCGGAGGCTCATTATCAGGGACTTGTCTGTTAACAACCGTGCTTGCATTCTTGCACATCTTCTCTAGCACAGCGGAGACACTCAGGTATGATCGGTCCTGAGGGCCCCAGTATTTGTTCAGATTTATGTGGTCGGTTTGAAGCTGCAGACGTTCGCTCCCAGATACACAGGCTGATTCTTCAACAACGACCTATCTCTGCGTTAGCTGATAGCCTTGACACCGTAGAACGACAACTTACAAACCCCCGACAGAAGCTCGATAGAAACCCGGAGCTTATAAACATTGTTTGAATCAACTCAAAGAAGCAAACGATAGGGAATGGATAGACCTCTCTACTAAGACGTCCGAGACTTTGTGCCTTATCTCGAAGCTGGGGGCTGTCATAAACCAACAATGACAGGTTATCCTGGCGAGAACCCCAGAGGCTCATGAGACTGGCAACCAATGTGGCAATCCAGTACATAGGTGTCCCTCTGAAAGGTGTTCCAAGAGCCACAAAGCCAGCAGTGTTTTTTATGATATACTGGAATTCTCGCTCGCGGTCAGCAAAGATGAGGCCGTCCTGGACGACTAGGCCGCCAAAGCTATGGGCCACAAATACCACGGGACGATCGCAATGCCCTCTAAGATTGTGCATACTACGAATCAAGTCTTCGCCGCACAATTCAACGCGTGTTCTGGGAGCATCGGACATCCATGTAGAATCGTAATTGAACACCATTATCCGTGCAGTGGGGATAATCTTTGGGAGCATATTGGCATCTTTGAGCCAGTGAACTGGCACTCCGGACTGTCGCCATGTCCATGTCCTGTCAACATTGGACCCTAAGCCATGCACGGCAATAATACTATGAATCAATCCTTTAGTAGTTATAATTATCGTAGCGAAAGATGGGCGCGTACTCGACCGTGGCTGGTTTAGCGATATTCGGATCGTTTTGGGGATCGTATAAGACGTCGAATGGACTTAGGTTCCGTTGGTTCTGGCGAAGCGGTCAGTATTGCAGATAAACGCATCGGCTGTTCATACCGTGATTTGCTCTGTGAGTGTACTAGCGAAGTAATGTGTGAGCCAGAACAGGGTGACAGAAATTATTATACATAACAGAACGAATTGCTGGATACTGATGTTGACCTCCATCTTGACGAGGCACTGTAGATGAAGAAAGAGAAAATTGTTTCGATCGAAACTGGCAGAGTCTTCCCTACTTTTCACTTTTCATGTCAGCATGAAGCAGGGATGATCACTCAGCCGCAGAATACAAGGTAACCCGACCAATGAAATTTTTGTAATTTGACCAGAACCAACAGTCCAGAGCCTGATTTTGCATACGTGAAACAATGTAGCTAAAACATTTCGCATTTGCCAGACCGCCTTATCTGACGCCTCGACCACCTTACCGTAGTCCAGAACAGCACTCAATTGAGCCTCACCGACGTACACCTTGACGTCCAAAATGAAACTCCCGCCTCCTCATCTGAAAAAGCGTATGCGACGTATCAAAAACCAACATAATCGCAAAAACGACAACAATCAAACCCGCACAAATCAACGGCCCAAGAATAGAAAACACAGTAAACCCATAAGACGCCGCCTGAAAAGCACGATTCCCACCCAAAACTTCCGTAGCAAGCCCTACCTGCATAGAAGTAAGCACAACAACTATATACACCGTCGTAGCCGCCAGCCATCCAAGATTTGCGTGGAAGAACGTCGAGTATCGATCCCACCGTCTCACGAATCCTCCCGGGGTGAGTTGGGTGAAGAAGTAAATGTGATTGAGTCTGCTTAGTCGTAACTCCTTGTGGTGGAAGCGGGGGTTGATGTCTGCATAGATGTGTTCTGTGTTGAGTTCCTTTACAAAAGCAATCCAGTCAAACCAAGAAATTTCGGTATAGGGAAGTAGATATCTGTCTTTTGCGAAGCGAAAGTCACTCTCGTGTCGTAGAAGAGCGGCGTAGGAGTAGAGGAATCCAAGAGCGATTTTGTAGAGCTTTCTTTGCTCGCACTCCACGGGGGCAGCCGGATCTGTGACTGAACACTTACAGTTGTGTCTGCAGCACAGATACCTTGCCCAGACAGCTGGTTCAAGTAGAAACCGCGGAAGAGGCTTTATGTAGATGATTCCTGTCGTCCAAACAAGATGCATATCCATCGCTTCTGTGATGACGACCTCTCGACCTTTGGAAAGCTGTTCATGCAGTGGTCGAGGGGGTACTGCCCTGCCTGCTACCCAGAGCCATCGGTGTATCTTATTAAGACGTTGGATATTCAATTCTAACGCGATCCATGCTGGGTAATCTTGACTTGGCAGTGCTAGGTCGTAGGACTCTGTGCGATATGCCGCTGGGCAGAGACTCAAAAACGGGTCGGGATTATTGTTTGCCTGATTCCGATCTTCATAACTCAAGAGTTGAGTAGTGAAGGGCACATCCTGCAAGTCGTTAGCTTAGCTACACTGCATGTTCACGAGACAAAGTACCTTTCTCTTGTCTTGTCTCACTCCATTTGCAAGAGCCTGCGCCATGCTACAACTGTTCCGGTCTGTGCAGAATTGAGGATGTAAACGGCAGATGCAAGTAGGCCAACTACAGCAGCCTCATGGTGACCAAGCGAGCGCATCACACTAGGCAAAACATGCACAAGCCGTTCTAGCAGCGGGAGTGCTGTAAGAGTGGACCAAGAGCGCTAACTCCTTCTGCGAGAGCTGATGGCAGCGCCTTGTCAGCGGCACAAGTAAACCAGTAAACTTTGGGATGAGCTTGCTGCCAATGTTTGGCGTCTTCCAGAAAAAGCAACTTGCGTTTCGTCTAGACTTCCGGTGTGCTGATCACGTCAATGCATCGTCCCGTCTGTTCAGACACAGTGGGCTGCGCTGAGACATCCCCCTACAGGGCATCTCGATCTGCCTCAGTAGAAGTCTTCAGCTTCAACCTCCAGCATGATTGAGAGTACTTGTTTTATTCCAAGTCTTCAAGGGTCCTTACTAGCCAGCGCAACATACATGTTGCCAAGTCATTTTAATTAAAAAGCCCAGTTTTATTCCAGTTGTCAATTGATCTTGGTTCTGGCGGTGTCGTCATACCGTTAATGACTTGTTCGGGCACCAAACAGCCCGGGCGCAAGGCGGGAAGCTAGCGTGCAGATAGCCTATAATTATAGTGGGCTGCCCGTGCTGACGTCCCTGAAAATTCTCACTGCCGGCAATCAGTCCTTTCTATTTAATTCAGTTCGTACTCACAGTAAGCAAACAACCAGTATTAGAAGACACGTGGTAATACAGCATCTCTTATTCAGCAGACACATTAGTTGGGTATTGATTTATTATTTCTCAATTAAATGTGATTGTGACGTGCTTAAATGTCTTGCTTTAGAACCAACAACTCAACTCAACCGAGCGGGGTCATGTTTCAGAAGTAAACAAGCGGTCGCGGTAATCAAGTAAACCCTCAATTAAAGTCAGATAACCGAGAAGCAAGTGATTCAAATACACAAGACCCTCTACTTGATCACTACAGAAAACAAACATTTCGCTTCTAAAGTTATCTCTGAATTAATTCTACTGTAAAGTATACCTGGGTATAATATAGCTATAATATTCAGTTATCTTATTTCCAGCCACACTTGATGAGTCACAGTGTCACATTCTCAGTAAACCTCCATATCTAATTGGCTAGGCTCCCCATCTTGAAGCTACGTAAGCCTGAAAATCCCCATTTCTCTTTTCTCTTCAGAAGCTCCATCGCCAACACATCACGCATTAACTTCCCTTCTCAGCCCATCCCGGTCTTGGGTCCTTGTCCATGTCAATCTAAAAATTCTCCATCCAGAAATGATTCCTGTTTAATTTTATTCCCCTTCCTTCTTCATCACACAACAAGCGATGACATACGGCCTTTAACGAAATAACCCATGGCCTCTACATTTTTTAAATCCTCCCAAAGCTCATCAATCATTAAACCCTCATGAGCTCCTTCTACCGCCCCTCGAATAAAACCACGGCCCAGGCCAACTCGGCCAAGCTCACGCGCTCGGAGCGCGAGGCCCTGGAAGAAAACAACCTCAACATCCTGCGCGCCAGCATCGAGCGCACACTATGGTGTCTCGAACCGAGCAGCCCTTTGGCAGCCACCCTCCGCAGGACCCAACAAGAGATCACTCGACATTCTCTATCGTCGCTTATGCAAGAGAAGAAACCTCTCCAAGTACAAGAAGACTCGGAAGATGAAGAGGACGACGACGACAATCTCCTCCCCGACGAAATCTTCGTCCAAAGCTCGCCGCTCATTCCCCGCAGCAAAAGAAATTCGGCCCGTCTAATAACCAAACTTCCCGACCGACGACGCCCTATGCCCCGCGAGCAAATCCTGCCCAGTATCGAAAAGACATCCGACAGAACGTCCGAGTCAATTACTGTGGCGTCTGCGGTATTCGACTCGCCCATAAAAGAAAACAGCGCGACCACGGCTGCGACGAGTGTTGTGGAGGAGGAGACCAAGTCCGAGTTCAAGACGCCGGCCAGAAAGAGAGCTGCCGATGATGACTGCGAGCCGCCGTCCAAGAAGAGAGCCGCTGATGATGACTACGAGCCTTCGCCTGCTTCCAAGAGGGTGAGGACGTGGTTGGGCACTATTAGCAATCTCACCAATCTGATGGGAGGATCCATGGAGTAATGACGCGTTTTTCGCCATGCTAATTACTGGTGTTTATTTATTACTGGGAGTGACTGTTGATGATGGTTTGACCGCGTCACAGCACAAAATGATACCTGTTCGTATGAGATGGACGGACTCAGAAGGTGTTACTACTCAAGGCGTTACGGAAGGAAAGGCTGTGAAGCACGATAAACGTGTATCAGCTGTCTGGAGTTCTGGCAATTCGGTCGGTCGGTTGATTCCCCTCATGACGGCGTTCTTGTATTTATTTCATTTGTAAATTACGATATATCGACCCAAAAGAAGGTCATTTTCTTGTCTACTATATTATATGTCGCTTGATCGTGAATTTGAAGATGTGCGACACGGAAGAACTCGCTCTATGTGGCCCAACGCGCGCCCTCCTTGTTTCCGTGAACAGCAATGGATTCAGCAGTACGGGTTCTTCACGCAAACCTCAACATAATTATTTTTGTGAGACCGCTCTTGTGATTGATGTCGCTGATGCTGGGAAACTGCATGCTCCCAATAACAATGCAGCATGTCACCAGCCGTTCAAGCCACTCCAGCCTCACTGCCAGGAGAACAAAGTCCTACCCAATCGGCCTTTCGTCGCGTTATCTCAACAGCGCCTCTATCAGCCGCCTTTTCCCTCCCCCTCATTGCTTCCAGTCGATCAGCGCATGGGACAGGCATTGCAGCGTATTTACCGTTGGATGTAATCTTAATAGAACGCGCCGTCAATTTGCTATCCCCAGGCTTAAAATAATTTTCCGAGGCTTCCGCTCAGCGGGCGCGTCTAGACTTTCGCCCACTAATTTTAGTGGTCTCTCGCGCGTGGTCCGAGGAGTTGTGCCTGAGCGATAAGGCAAGATAATCAATACTTGCTATCACTGCAACGAGACGTGGATAAGAGTGTACCAGCCTAACACAGAGTAGCGCGCGTTAACTCTGTACTTACCCTATGGCTATCTGCTTGAACGGGGAAACAGCAGTTAATTGTTACTCTGTATGGTAATAAAAGATCTGAAGTTAATTTTCTTGGTACGAAATTTTACCTTTTAAGCTTTCAGCAGTTTCTTATCATTTTCTTGTGGTAGTTGGGAAGAGGCATGTGAGTTTGTTTCTGAACAGCGATTCCCTGTTGCAAAAGCCCCTCCACGAAGCGTTGAACAGCACAGAAACTTACAACAAACAATTCTACCTTAGGGACAGGTCTTACTCTCTGGGACTACCGTCCTTACAGAGCATACATACGGAAACAAACCACCTATCCAATCGTGACATTAATTCACTCTGCAAAAAGAAAGACACAGCACTTCACGTGAAAAGGCAAAAAAAGAATGCCACGATGTTAGAAATCGTT